>CAJUYH010000653.1:0-60457 GCA_910591685.1 Galerucella tenella
AACAAAAAAGGGCAGAATAAATTAGAAATATGGGAACGTAAAATGCTCAGAAAAATTTATGGTGGAATTAAGGAAGATGGAATCTACAGGAGAAGAACAAACAAAGAACTCTCAGAATTATATAAGCACCCAAGTATAACCCGTATAATTAAAGCACAGAGAGCAAGATGGTTAGGTAGAATGACGAAAGATAGATGGGTAAAACGAGTGCTGAAAAGTGGAGAAGGTGGTAAAAAGAGAAGAGGAAGACCAAGGAAAAAATGGTTGGAAGAGGTTAGGAGAGATCTGGGAACAGCGGGAGTTAGGGACTGGGAAAACGAGGCGAAGAACAGGAAGAAATGGAAAGAGCGAGTGAAAGATCTCGAAGCCGAGGGCCAGATAGGCCTGTAGTGCTGCTATATATATACATATATAGTGAATAAAACTAGTAAAAGTAAAAAAAATGTATATACTTTCAGTCTTGAAATTACAAAAAAAAGGGTTAGTAAACAAATAAAAAAGATACTTAGCACACTAAAACGTGTTTGTGAAGATGAATACCAAATGAAGTTGTAACGTTAATTATTGGACCTTTAAGGAATCTCTTGAGGCCTTTGTCATCCAAAGAACTGATGTACCCCTATGGACTGTTTTATTACAAGGAACGGAACTAATGGTAGGTACTTCAGGGACTGTTGTAGTACAAGGGACTATTTGTCTTCCAGGAACTTGTATCTCAGGAACTGTTATTCCAGGAAACTGTTTTAGGTACTCCAAGAACTGTATGCCAGGAAACTGTATAGAAACTCCAAGAACTATATTAGGTACTCCATGAACTGTGCAGTAATCTAGATTACTATAAGATAATAGCATTTTTTGATTTTAAACTGGTGGAAAAAATGTATAATCAAAGGATTACTGCACAGTTCCCAACTTGCTATGTCGACAGACGATGAGACCTGCCGGTACCGTCTTTTATCTTATTTGAAGACAATTCAAAATTTCAAATTCCGCGGTAAAATACTTCAAAAATATTGATTTTTGGTCCAGTAGTTTATTCCACCACAAATCACAGAAGTGAAATAATTTATTAATTTTCCAAAAGCAATATTTTTAGGAAATATATATACTATTCCACCAAAAATCAAAATTTATAAATATAGAAGCTGAAAAGTTGAACGCAAAGTTCACGTTTCACTAGCCACAGTTATTCTACAAGAAAAGCATCCAATGTTGTTTAGTGATCAGCAAATGCAAGACCAAGACCAAGACCCGGTTAGTCTTGGACTTGGTCTTGTTCTTGCATACAAGGTCTTGGTCTTGGTCTTGCAGTCAAATAAGCGGTCTTGGTCTTGGTCTTGGTCTTGGTCTTGGTCTTGGTCTTGGTCTTGCAGGGTCCAGTCTTGGTCTTGGTCTTGGTCTTGGTCTTGCACCAAGACTCTTGCAAGTCTTGCACTTTTTTTGAAGATTTTTTCTGGAGTCCATTATTACAAGAAAATGAATAAGAAAAAATAGTTTCTAAAATCATTAAAAGTAAAGAAAGGGACAGTCTTTCTTATTATAAGAATTTTGTTTTTTTATATTTAATTGTAGCGATAAATCAAGTATAAAATTTTTTTTATTCATTTTGACAATTTTTTTAGAATATAGTCTTATAATGTATCAATGATGTAAAGACGTAAAAATATAACAATTTATAATCTTATTTATAAGTTTGAAAAAATTTATGTATATTAAAGTCACTGAATTTTAAGTCTCTCTATAAAAAAATTATTCTTTCTTTGCAGGCCTATTAGCTGGGATTAGAAATAAACCAAAATTATTTTTATTGTTGGTGATTAAAAAAAATAGGTGTTTTTTTTTTAAGTTATAGGATATGGTAGGATACATTAATAGAGCTTAGGTCAATATTTTAGATGGATATATTCCTTCAAATATTCTTTAGGTACCTGAAATTTTTAGTTTTTGAAACACCCGATTTTCCTCTTGCAATATTAATAAAATAATTTAATACATTTTATTATCATTTCTAAGACAAATACTTTGTGTTTTCAATGCATTTTGACATATTTTTTACAACTGTTGGTACAGATTTTTGTTGTAAAATTTCAACACCCTGTATTTTAGAAACGGTACACTTCCAGACATAGGTGACCTATCTCAAACTACTTCTCTAGGTTTTATTAAAATACCCTATAAATTTTGACCAGTTGAGCGGGAACATCCTGTATATAAAAAAAATACTTCGTTAAAACAAGCAGTTGTGGTCAGTATATTATGTTGGGGAGGGGAAGGGTTTAAAATGATCTGCTCATCTTTATTTTTCGGTTGAAATGTTTAAAAAACGCAAGACCGCAAGACTCTTGCAGGCTTAGTCATGGTCTTGCATAAGTCTTGCAATTCTAAGTCTTGCACTGCTCGGTCTTGGTCTTGGTCTTACAGCCTGAAGCTAGTCTTGGTCTTGGTCTTACATTTTCTGCAAGACCAAGACCGCAAGTCCAAGACCAGTCTCGCTCATCACTAATGTTGTTACCCCTCGAAAAAATCGAGCCATAGGTCAGGGACCTGGCACCTAGACTTTAAAGGTGCACCATTACAAATTCACACAGACCGAAAAAAAAATATTTGTATGAATATCCTACGTGATGTGATTATTTATCATCAGTTGAAAAAATTCAAAACTATATTTATTTATGTATACTGTACACCCATATTTCACAAATATCAGAGTCATTGAGTATCTGTGGTTGAGGTTGTTTATTAAGGCGGCTTACTTAAAAACGTTTTGAAGTTTCTTGTATTATTTACCTGCCCCTCCCTGTCAACTTATTCATCAACTGTACCTATATTTTTTTGGACTGAATTATCATCATTAATATGGACAAAAATTAAAGTTATACTAACAAAATCCCCCAGCTTATGAGTATCATATTTCTAATCTTTTCTTTATGACTCAGACTGCAAAAATCACTTCTACGTTAATGATCTCCTGATGGCGCTCCTTTCTCGAAAAACATTTGCATAATCGTGAATGGCAGTTTCGGATGGCTGCTGCGATCGTGTTTTAAGTGTTTATTGATGTGACGTTTCTTCAAAGCATACTATGATAGCTTTATTGTTGATCGAAATCAACAGCTTCTAGATGAAGTGTCATAAAATAATAATGTTCCTTGTCTGTTATATATTTGTTTAGCAACTCATAATAAATACAGTATTGGGTTGAGAGCACACGGAAAAAAAGTGACATTGTTTATGAAAATTTGGTGTTTAGTTTTCTCATAATGGAGGCGTCAATCTAAGTGGGTATATATTTCAATTGATAAGCTCAAGATGCAAAACGACAAATTATGTTAAATTGGGTTGCATTATTCAACTGTAACTACCATACACCGTGATATTCCTGACAAAATCATTAAACTAATTATTGTATTCCAAAGACAGGAAATCGGCACACACAACCTAGATGAGCCCGTCCCATCCAGGATGTTCCTCTCTAAACGATGTACATCTCCGGAGAGGACTTCCACCACTTCCCCCCATCTTATCCGATGGGTCTCATCATCGTAGTTCGCGTTTCGGCGTACAACTCGTCCCTAGCTAAAAGGCTAGCAGCTGGGGGGGGGAGCCGTTTTCTCTTTGGCCGTGTAACCTCGGTTATTTTTTCTTCGGCGGTCTTCCGTTGTGTGTGTGTTTGCGCTGCTTCTACAAAGTGCGTCCTCAGCCGGCAAATTGCGGCTGAAAACTCCCTTATAGAGTGTGTCTTCTTTTCTTCCGATCTCTTACAAGTGACTTTGAGCTGAGCTAATAGCTTTGTCACCTGTTCGAGGATCTGTGGTTTCGTTGTTGTTTTCTTGTTAGCTGCGGCTTGGGCGTAGCTGACTCCTGTCTTCGTTACTGCTGCTGCTGCTGTTGTCCTCGTCTTCTGGTGGTTTGGGGCTTTTGGACATCCTTTGTAGTTTGCTGGGTTTTCTCCCTGGCAGTTTGCGTAGGTGGCCGGCTTGGTCTTCTGTCGTGGGCAGTCGTTGGATCGGTGTGGTCCTCCGCACTTCACGCATTTTGTGTTTACGTTACACGTCGTCTGTCCGTGGTGGAAGACTTGGCAGTTGTAGCACTGCGTCGGCCCTTTTCCTCCTCTTTGTTCTTCCCACCTGATCCTCACGTTCTGGATGTGTTGGATTTTCCGGATTTTTTTCTGTTTCTTCAGGCTCCAGCTCCACCAGGTAGATGGTTAGCGGTCTTCTCTCTCCGAAATCTGATTCGACTTTTTGGAAGAGGTTCAAGATTCAAGATATTTTTCATGCTTCTTCATTGCTATTGGCAATTTTTCGCTGTATTGCTAGTACTTTTTCAGGCTTAATTCAAATATTTCCGCAAGAATATCTTCCTCTTTTTTTGAGATAAAGAGGAGATTAAAGCGGCGAAATTGACTAGACCTGTCCTCAAAATCATCTATCTAAGCAGTTGGTTTTTTCACTGCGGCGTGGATACTGCAAATCCAATACCATCTAGCCTTAGTATTTCTTAGGGAAAAAAATATATTGCAATGATGGTGGGTAGTGCTGCTGATGTAAAACGAAGACTTGAATCGAATTCATGGAAACTAGAGTGTCTCCAATTACCGGAGGTAATTAAAAATATTCAGAGATAAATAAAGTGGGAAAAAAATGGTCTAATAGCTGCTTATATAATATGATAACATATTTTTTTGTCGACCGTGCGTTATTGAGCTATATACACAAAATTTATTAATGACCCCTATTATCAAACGCTATTCTATTAATAAACGATTTTGGTATAGGTATAGACTTTCAGTATAGAATACTCCTAGTTTCAAATTACCTATCGTTTTCATTGTATGATTTTATAAAGCTATAAAAATGAATGGCGATAAAACACCAAAAAAAGGAGTATTAAAAACCGAAAAGTGACATTTGAACCGATGACCCTCTCGTGACATTCCAATATCATTTATCATCGGCATTACTAATCCATGAAACGAATAAATACTCTCAGTTTTCAAATACTGAAAAAAGGAAGGACGCAAACATTTTGTAACTAACACGAGTATAGTGCGATTAACAATTTCAAATCTAGAATAACTCGATTGTTAATAGCCCTTATCAATACTTTTGTCAGTTAAATAAAAATTTACCAATTCCAACATTGATCAAAATATCCTCTAGTAAATTAGTAACCCTCCGTTATTTTATTATTTCACAAATTCCATCATTCTAAATCGTTCACCATAATCTAATATTCGGCATATTTCCGCGAGAAATATGAACTTCCTCGTAAACTGAGAAATCCTTAGAGCAAACACAGGACAACTCTAGAATTTCATCCATGCACCCTTCATAATCATGATTTGTCTTCGAAAGGGAGGAATATCCTTACATTTGTTTCATATCAAGATGCTTTTGTGGCTGCACACAACTCAATTAGTCCCTCTGCAAGTGATTTCCCCTCGAGAAATGCTATGATCAGTACAGTGGCTTGCATGTGAGATTATGTGGAGGCATTAACAGATAAGATATTAGGAGATAATGCTTTTAGAAAAACTACTTCATTCGTTCACCTGCTGAACTACCTAGCTTTTTTGTAACTAGTTTGTATAAGTATGCATCTATAGGTATAGTTACACAAATTGTTGGCGTTTCCTCCATGGTTTCTAAATAGTCACCTTCCCTCTTACCCTTTCCCCAAGGAGGTACATCCTTCCTAAATTTCTTAAGAGCATACTTCGTACCTTCCTTTTGTCCTGCTATCTCACTGATGATGATACAATCGTTTCTATTATTCCTTCCATACCAATAAATTCATAACTAGTTTCACCTGAATTATTTGCATGAATTTGTTTATAGATATCTCCATTATTTTCTAGTTTTTTCGCTACTTCCAGTTTTAGTGTTAGCCATTATCGAAAGGTTACCGACACATAATTGGACCGTTTCAAAGAAAAGATCCGTAGAAATGAAGTTATGATTACGGGAGCCTCCTCAGGACAATTATATAATTTTTGTTTCCTGTATATTGACGACTAATTTGTTAGTACTGGTATCTATATTTTTCCAAAATTTTTCAACATTTTACAATATTATTGTCAGAGTGTGCTAAAATGACAAGGTCGTCAGCATACATTGGAGTGAATTATTTTGTTCCCCTTTCCTCTCTCTGCATTTTCCCAGTAAGTAACCACATATTCAGCCTAATTTAATTTTTTCATTGAATAAGGAGCAGTTAAGCTTCTGCAATTAGATAATCGGGTTAATATTATTTCATCAAAAAACAAATGGAGTTGTATTGTAACAAAAATTATAAACTCGCCTTCATCCGGAAAAATAGTGAAGTAGTTGTAGTTTTTTGTCGTGTGCAAAGTTAATCTCCGTCTCAAATTTCATTCACTTCATTCGAATTTTTCAAAAGTTATATCACTCCTTATATTCCACCTTTTAGCTACGCCAATGTTCAATATCTATCTTGGCAGATGCTCAAATGTCCCGCGAAGTTGAAATTCCCCTTTAGGATCAGCTTCGCGCCGCTAACTTGATACACCCCGCGATATCGTATTACCGTGTCTGTTTGGCACTTTGCAGGCCCACAAATGTCTTACAGAATAGACATTGTTAGATAGTAGTGATAAAATAACCCCTTTATCTGATTAAAATTGCTGGTAATAACTAACTAAATAGTGTGAATGACGGCTAGAGAAAGGGAAATTATCGAAAATTGACAACACAAAGCAATAATACATTAATACACTGAACGGATAGAGCTAATTAATAACATATCATTTAAGTAGGATGTAGCTGAGCCAAAGCTTACTTTCATATGTCCATCAACTGACAGTTAACAATTGACCTGAGGAAAAACAGTTCATCATTTGGTTAGATTTTAGATTCGTAATTTGGTTGTTTTGTATTGATTTAATGATACTTTTCAATAGATATCGCAAAGTAATAATTATTCTAACGCTTTATAAATTAAAGAAAATATTTTTCAAAGACAGTGACCGTTTAACTGGGAAGCGACAACTAGTTCCCGGGATATAGGCACCGACGGATACTGAATTACACTTTACAGTCAAACAGGGTTGGCATATCTAAAAGATATTTAACACCAACCATTCTGGTTTGCAAGTAGAAGGAACAACATAACTTGTAGACCGGTGTCGATGTATTTGCGCCCTATCGATAAAAGGTATATGTTCTCCGTCCGCGAGCTCGAAGCCTAATCACGGGCTGGAAAATAAACTTAAATTACAATAAATACATGTCTTCTAGTACTGGAAGTCGGTGCCTATACCCCGGGAAGTAGTTGTTGCTTCTCAGTCGATCGGTCAGAGTCTTTGAAAAATATTTTTCCTACGATCACATAGGAAAGTGACACTGTCTATTTCTATGGAGAGTGGCCTTTATTCATACGCGTACGAAAAAAAAAACTTATCCGTACGTGTACGGATAAAATGGCTGTCACATGAATGATGAAATGCTAGTCTATTTACCCCGCAAATTTATGTATATGTCAATTGCGTATTTCCTGAGTTGATTTGTCCATATAACTACTATCAGTAAGAGTGACCTCTGTCAAGCTGTCAAATATATAATTTTTAATTAGATTCATCTATGTAATATCTAAATTTGAAGCGATCTATTTGAAAAGTGAAAATAACTCCATTTTCTTAATTGAAAAAAATTAGGACGTGGGTGTGGACCGAAAGGACGTACTCTGCGTCAGAAGTCCGATGCTGTACCAACTGATCCAAACCATCATATTCATGATAGTTCCAATTTCTATGATTATCCACCCAATTAATAATTATAATAACCTACCTGTATCTGTATCTGTAGAGTAGGGAGGGTGAGTGTGTAGGCTCACAGCACTTAGGCCACATGTGACCCATTGTACATCCTCCCGAGGAGTTGTCCTCCTAGGTCATTGTCCATCATGTCCTTCTCAGAAAGGTGGACAGGTCACTGGGAGACATCTCCTTTATATCGGCAGGTGTAGGCCAAGACTCACCGAACACACACTCTCTTATTGACGATAACTCCGGACACTCGCATAAGACATGCCTGACAGTTTCATCTTCCTGTTCACACATCCTGCATAGAGGTGTGTCCACTAGCCCCATAGTATGGAGGTGTTTACTTAGTTGACAGTGACCAGTCAGAAATCCTACTGTTGAACGTAGGTTTTTTCTGGTCATCGCCAAATATTTCTTCGGCGCCAGCTTCCCAGGGTCGCCCAGGGTCATCCTGGCAAGACTGCATGGTTTGATTCCATCCCATCTTTCAAGGGATTGAGCATGGGTGTAACGTTTGGCTAGTTCCGCAATTGTCGAAGTCGTTAGGCCGTAGGTGTCACTGGGTCCTAGAATTTTTAGTCCAGCGGCTTCCCTGGCTGAAGAATCAGCAATGCGATTTCCTTCACTCCTGTCGTGCCCTTTAACCCACCTCAGGATAATGTTGTTATCTGCCGAGACGTCAGCTGAATCGTGGTGGCACTCTAGTACTAGCCTCGATATAACACGTTGTCTGTTCAAGGCTAATAGGGCTTTTCTACTATCAGTGCAGATTATTATGTTTTTGCCAGAAATTCCTCTTCTGGTTAGTTCTTTTGTGGCAATTGAGATACCAGCCAGTTCTGTTTGAACCACGCTGGTATTGTTTCCCATTCCCCACTTAATCTTGAGGCTTAGTGCTCTCGAGTAAACTCCACAGCCTGAGCCATCTGTATATATGTGTATTGCATTTGCAGCATCTGGCTCTGTGTTCTGTTTTATTTGAATTTTGTAGGGTTTGTTAAACAAAAACCTGGGATTGCATCGTTGGCTGCCTGCAGAAGAGGTAGCGCAGTGAGCGCTTCCTGCCATAGGCTCAACCTCAATTGGCCCATTCCTACTCCGGGGTTTACACCAGCCGTGCGCAATCGTACCATGGCTATTAACGCAACCTCCTTGACTTGTAGGTCCAGGGGGGTCAGACCAGTAATTAGTTCCTTTGCTGCGGTTGGTGTTGTTCTCATGGCTCCTGTGATGTTCAAACAAGCCATTCGCTGTATTTGATATAATTTTTGGATGGCCGTTGCTTGTAGAACCTTCGGTCCCCATGCAATTGCTCCATACGTTAACATGGGTCTTATTATTGCAGTGTAGATCCAGGTGACCACACGGGGCGACAGACCCCATGTGCGTCCCACTGTCCTCCGACACTGCTCATATGCCACATATGCTCTTTTTGCTCTGATGTGTAGATGAGAGTTCCATGTTAGTTTCCTGTCGAGGGTAATACCAAGGTATTTCACCTCTTTCGAGAAGTTTAGTTTGCTTTTGAAGATTTCGGGAGGTTTCAAACCCGATAAACTTCTTTTCCTGGTGAGAAGGACCATCTCAGTCTTTCTGGGATTGATCGACAGTGAGTGTTCCTTACACCATTTTTCAATTAATTTAAGTCCATCCTGCGCTCTATCGCACAGTGTGTTCACAAATTTGCCAGTCTGCAAGATAACTATGTCATCTGCGTATGCAATTGTGTAGAATCCATTGTTGTTGAGGTGATTAATCAGGGTGTCTGGGACTGTGTTCCACAGAAGGGGTGATAAGACTCCTCCTTGTGGACATCCCCTCATGACCACTCCTCTTACTGTGATGTCTTCTACATTGATACTTATTGCTCTACTAGAGAGCATCTTGAGTATCCATTCTCCTACTACCAGAGGTACATTCCTGGAGTTGAGTTGTTGGGTAATTGTTGAAAAGGTTGTTTTATCAAACGCTTCCTCGATATCTATGAATATACCCAGGGTGGATTCTTTGTTGTCCAATGATCTTTCGATTCTGCCAACCACTTGGTGAAGGGCCGAATCAGTGGACCTTCCCGGAGTATATGCATGCTGATTTGGATGAAGTGGGTTGTGAACTAGCACTTCATCTCTTATATACCGCTCGCATAACCTCTCCATTGTTTTTAAGAAGAACGATGTGAGACTAATTGGTCGGAATGCTTTTGGTAAGGTGTAGTCCATCCTACCTGGTTTGGGTATAAATACCACTCGTACTTCTCTCCACTTACTGGGAATATACCTCAGAGCTAAAGAGGCTCTTAAAATTCCAACCAGGTGCGGCATAAGAATATCCATTCCCCATTGAAGTAGGGCTGGTCTTATTCCGTTAGGTCCTGGTGACTTGAAGGGGGAAAAGCCCGATATGGCCCACCTTATCTTGTCCTCATCAATTAGTGCACTAGCAGATTGCCAGTCGTATTGTGAGGGTGTTGTTAATACTTCCGTCCAGTTTGACGTTCCAGGAAAGACAGAACCTGGGAAGTGAGTTTCCATAAGAATCTCAGCGCTCTCTTGAAGGTTGGCGGCCTTGTCGCCATTTTCCCTTGTCAGGATGCCGATACTCTTATGGTGGTCGTTTGAGAGTGCCTTCTGTAGCCTAGAAATTTGTGGGAAATTTTCGACTGCCTCACAATAGGCTCTCCAGGCTTCTCTTCGCTTTTGTCTGCAGACTTTTTTGAACTCATTGAGGTTGGCTCTCTATATTCCCCAGTCCTCTTTGAGTTTTGTTCGTTTTGCCTTGTTAAAGGTGGTTCTCGCTGTCTTTCTGAGGTGTTCCAGTTCAGGGCACCACTACTACCACCACTACTTCAATTTTTGTTACTAATGATAGTTATTGTTTCATATTGAAGTCATTTATGTTGACTTTAATTGTAACATTTTGTGTAATATTATGTCAGATGTTGATACACATTATTTGGTGAAACTATCACGTGATCGTAGGAAAAATACTGTACATCACTTGTGCAAAAGTGATTTTTCACACTCGTGTGATTGTCGCACTTGGCTTATGCCTCGTGCTACAATATTTCCCACTCGTGTGAAAAATGTCACTTTCCGCACACGTTATGTAATATACTATTTTCAGCCTATAAAGCGTTAGAATAATTATCATTCTGTGACATCTGTTGGTAACGCGCTTTATTAAATACGACAATATTACAGGAAACTTTTATAATACATTTTTCATACTTTTTATTCTGAACAGTCACATAGCTTTTAAAATAGAGATAGTATCACATACAGTAGACATATATGTATTAAAACGAATAGTTCATGTGCGAGTGATATTTTTAAGTAGTATGCTTGACTACCATTCGTTTTTTTGAAACTTATACGCTTGATAATGTTCGATCATAACATCTGGCATCACTGCAACATCTCACTACTTACAGAAATTCAACTTTACATTCAAATATGCCGGAAGGAAATGGACAGAAATAAGTTTAATACTTGCAAAGAGCCGCAAAGACACCAACAACTACAAGAAATTAATTGGTTATTGGGGATATCTATACTTCAAGCTGGAGCATCTTCCATTACATCAATCAACATTAAATGAACCACTTCGTCTTCCGTTGAAAAAAAAAGAATTGACGATAATTCAAAAATACTTGTCTTCGATGTTGACAACAAATGGAATATCATCAATAGACGTCAACAAAACCATACAACGAAGGATACAAAGCGCCCGCTGTGAGCACTCGTTTTGAAAACGTATACGCATCAATGCTCACGGGTCAAGAATACCAAAACGTACGAATCTCTAGAAGTGAGCATACACGGAAAAAATTTCACTTGTAGAGAAAACGGCCCCTGGGGTTTAATTTTTGACTTCATACGTTAACTTGAGAATATAGTCCAGTAAATGAAGGCGAAAAATACCGTCAACATGGGCATCTGGTCCAGCAAGAAAATTTTTTTTTAATTTGCAGGTGATAGTAGGTACATTGAACCCCCAAAATGTCAGGTTCCTGAAATTTGTGGGAGGGTCGGAAAATGGCTCTAGAGATCCCGAAAATCCGTTTTCCGCCGATATCTCCCGAACTGCGATCCCTAGAGAATTTTTGTTTAGACAAAAAATGAAAAGCAGTTCATTATCTACAAAAGTTGTCCTCACAATTTTTTTCGTTACACCAATATTTTTGCAAAAATGGTGGTTGAAAAGTTCGCAGTTTTCTGAAACTTAAAGCCTGGCGCTTCTAGCCCAAAATCTGGGATGAGGGACCCTGAAAAGACACCAATTTCTATGTTTAGGCATCCAGGCATTTATGGTAGATGGCGCCACCTTGCATGTTCACAACCGCGAAATAATCAAGGCCATGAAAAGAAGCATGAAAATTATCGATCTCTTACCCACACTCGGGGTCAAAAAAGTTATCGCTTTTTTTTAAATTGAGACCCTGGCCTGCTTTTATTGGACAGACCAATTCTAGGAATGATTGTGTGCGAAAAGGATTGAAAGTAGACGCTAAAATTGCGAAAATAACTTTCCGTAAATTGAATTGTGGGCAGCTCTCTCTCCTCCTTTTCCTTTTAGGGCTGAGTAAGTGGTCATATCGTCTTGTCGGGTCCTTTTTAAAGCGTTGGCCACCGATCTCCAACTTCCCATTCTTCATTACCGAATACCTCTTCCTACACAAGCGATGAACTTCCACAGACGATACCGTCTCCAGGAACAAATGGTGGTTGTCTTTCCTAGTCTTGCTAACATTTATTAGGGTTTCTAGTCCTCGGGTAACCGTTGTAACGTCTTCAGTCAGAGCTTGATTACAAATAAAACACACGGGCGTACTAGAATCCTCTGCGATTTTTCCACAGGAATGAACAATATTTTTCAAATCATTAGATGTCATTTCACCCAAAACAATATTACTGATCTCAATTAAAAAAATTAAACCTCACCGTGTGCTTCAAAAAAAGAAGCTCAAGATTAGCTGTCTTCCCTCAGAAAACTGGGAATTTCCCCGATTTTCCTGAAAACCCAGGGGTCTGTGCCAGAGAAAATTATACCATCGGCAAGAGGATATTCTAACCTTTCTCCCAATATCAATTATAAGCGGGTTTGACAGTTAATCATCGAGAAATTCCCGATAAACCAGAGCGCTCGGGAAAACTCCAGAAATCCACAAAAATCGCCTCTTGGTAAACACATTATTAAAAAAAATACGGGCGAATTATTGGTAGCATTGTTTCGGAATAAATACGGAAGCCCCCAAAGAACCATTATCCAATAGGATTGGCTGAAATAACTTTTAATAAAAATAATATGAATAAATACATGGAGGCATTATAAAATCTAGCAAAGACGAATTTTGGCCTGGTTTTCCAATGACCCAGAAGCACGAATTAGGTGGATCAAAACACGCCTTAGTAGCCACAGATCCCTTCTTCCACCCGCACTTTGTTTGATTCATTGAAAAATCTTGATTTTCACGCGAGTTATTAAAAAATTAGTAATTTACTTGGGGACGTCATGCCCTCAGAGCGTGCTCTCTATAAGCCGGCCTGGAGCTCAATTTTGGGTCGGCGTTCGGTCCATTTATCTCGAAAACTATCTGATTTTTTGGAAAAATGCTAGGGATCATTTTTGTGGGTAAGGAACTGCTCTTTATTTTTCGTCTGAACAAAAATTCTCCAGTGGTCAAATCCCGGCAGATATCGAGGGAAAACGGATTTTCTGGAATTTCAGAGCTATTTTTCCACCCTTCCACAATGGTCAGGTACCTGACATTTTGGGAATTTGATGTGCCTACCATAACCTGCAAATTGAAAAAAAATTGCTCTTGCTGGACCAGTTGCCCATGTTGACACCTTCGTTTACTGGACTAATACGTTATATTATATGGCAAAGGCTACTATAGCGAATGATAATGCGTTTTCAAATTTTTGACCACAATTCTTCAAGCAGACGCAACGTATACGCTTGGAAGCGAATGCGCGACGTGACAGCACAGCAAAGCATGAGCTGGAGATACTGGTTCAGTTATTGTAGGCTCAAAAAGAGAAAAAATTATTAAATCATGAGAAATCATATGTCATCTGACATTACCGACAATCAAATTAATTATTAAATTGCGAACAGACAATGAAAATTAGTAAAAATATCCAAAGTCAGAGGCACAAGAATTTTCGAGAAGCAATAAGAAGTTTCGATTGAATGTGTTTAAAAAGATTCAAATTTAATAAGTGGCAAATTCACAAAAAATATGTTCACACATATCGGGCGTTAGGAACGGAGTAACACAGTTTACCAGATATCCAGTTGATTCTTACGATAAAGATACATCTCAATAAAATGCCTTTCCGATAATTTAGATCTCGTGGACGTCGCTGGATGTTATTCATTAGGCTATGTACAGAATGTTTCAAATTCTCAATAGCAAATAACTGCTTTAATTCTTCCATCGTTTTTCCTGAGAAGCTAATTGTTCTTTCAATATATATTTCCGTCGATTATTTTATATTTTCACTGTTTACGTATCAGAGAATAATCCTTGTTTTTAAACTAGGAGGAGTAGCATTATGAGAAACCTTACTTACACCACTAAAAGTTACTAGATTAAGAGGGTATTCCGGAAGGGTAGTCTTCAGACTTTTCGAACTAATTGACAATTATGTGACATATTATGTATTATATTGCTCGCAGGTGTCGTGTCCAATGAGAGATAAATGCAAGTCTACAATTGGAATCATCATGGCGAATGTTGTAACCAAATGTCACATTCATGTCAAATTGAATGATATAAATATGTACATGAAAGCTACGGATGTTTAAATTATTCTCTATTCACATTTGAGCACGAACTAGAAGTCAACAGAAGTTTTGATATCGAGAAATACCATAATAATATGCTGTAATGTGAGTGAAAATTGATGTAGAAATATTTACAATAAAATTTTACTTGGAAATTTATACTATTAACAAGGAAAAACAAGCATAGATCTTCATCAAACTGAATGAATAATGAAAAAAATAGCACTCAACTTAGTTGGAATATAATACTAAGTTGAAAATAAAACAACAAACGTGAAAAATATGTACCTAAGATTGAGGTTATAATATTTTAATATTTTCATATAAACACAAAACTGACAAATATTCCTGTCAGTTGTATCAAAAATGCTGTGTGAAACGGGCGGCAATTTAACCAATCACTATGCTGCAGAAATGCCAACTTGAATTCAAATCACTCCTCTTAGTTCAAAAACAAGTAGCGCTATTCTTGAGATCCTTCGCAATTGTACGAATGCGCACAGTTACGAATGGTCAATTTGCGAACACTTTCTGAAAATGGTATTCTTGACCTCTCTTTGTAGATATTTGCGAACATTGTCATTCGCGTGCTGAAGTTAATTTGACAACATCGCAATCTCTAGATTACTTAGTAGTTCTATGTCATCAGATTATGGTTAGTTGTTAGATTGTAAATTAGGTTAACTTTCCATTATTTGGTACGATAAATCCATCTCGGATAAATCACCCTATCAAAAATGAAAGATTTACTCTACAGAAAATCTCTAAAATTTTGCAGAATGTATATCCACTTAAAATATCACAAGGATCAATGGGATTGAAACTATAATGTTGATTAATTGGTTCATCTCCAAGATTTTCTGAATTAGCAATTATATGACAAATCATACATTTTGTAAGAAAACTTTATGACAGTGACTTTGGTACCTGAGTATAACCTATAAATTTTGTGAAACGCATACGCAAGTCGTTTGCGATCAACAAACAACACTCGTTGTAGAATACGCATGATCGTTGGTCTTTTGAATGGTCAAGAATACCAAATGCAAATGACATTCGCAAAATTATGAGATGCGTACATTCGTAAACTCACATGTGACCAAAAACCGTATTTTTTATGTTTTCGAACGATATCATGCGCTTCGCTAAATAGCGAGTAGTCAAAAATTGACCCCCTGTGGTGCTATTTTCGAATTCATGAAAATGATTTGCGTATGCGAATTTATTGGTTTTTCGTATGAGAACTTCAAATTCGTATTCTTGATCGATAGAATGTGATTTTTTCGGCCGCGTAGGAGAATATTTTCATGCGAATATTTTCTACTGGGTCTGCTCCATTAGAAACGTCAAAATCGAATGCAGAGAGAGAATAAGAACAACCAAGAAACGGTTGACATTCAAATACCTTTTGTGAATTTCATGTTCCATCTTTTTTTGAAATGGAACACATAATTACACCCACAATCAAATAATTCAAAGGCAAATATATATATATATATATAGGTTTTATAATCAAAAATCAGATTGTCTCTGTAATAACATATATAGGTATTTGAATTTTGAATCAAATCATGCTATAAGCGTTAAAAAAAAGGGTAGTAAAATCTTTATACGATAGGGCCAGAATCATTTGTTCCAATGATAATCATTTCACAAAGGAGAAAACTCTACTGAAAAATGTTTTAAATGCCAATAATTACCCGGCAGAATTTGTAAATAAAGAAATCAAGAATATAGAGAAAGACTCATTGGTAATACCCCATAAGAATAACAATAATATTAATAATTCAGCTAACATAATTTTTAAAAACTTGACAATACCGTATGTTAGGGGTTTGTCAGGAAAAATTGAGAAAATTGGTAATCAATTCAACATTCGAACTAGCTTTGAATCTAACGATACTTTGAGATCTATCTTACCAAAAACGAAACCAAAAAATAAAGAACAATCTACAAAAAATTGCATATATCAGATATCCTGTGAATGCGACAAATTCTATTTAGGTGAAACATCTAGACCATTGAAAGTCCGAATATCACCAACATCAACACTAACCTTTGAAGTGGAACTTGTTTTTAGGATGGATGCACTGCTTTAACACAGTGTTGTCAGATTAGTCACACGAGAGAATTTCGTGTACATGATCAAGTTGTTCTAGTGGTGTTCAAGAATATGGTTTTAAATTCGCATGCGCATATTTTTTGAAGAATACTTCCGTATGAGCAACTTTTTGGGTGAGCTCGAGAATAGCACCCCTGGTATATGAAAATATTGGTATCGTTAAAATATTTGCACTTTCAATTAACCATTGGCGATGTTCGTTTGTACCGCCAGTGGCATGAAACTGTCATTACGAGGCGACATAAGGTGTGTTCGTAGAGCAGTCACAAACGGTTGGAAACGACGACTCATGCGCGTTGACTTTTTGTGAACGGTTTTCATTCGCTGCGCATGAGCTGACCAGTTTCCAACCGTTTGTGACTGCTCTACGAACAACCTATGAATGAACAAGACCGATTTTTATTTCTGCGCAAGACAGTTGGCAAAACTTCACGTGGCTTCTTATGTGAAACGGAGTTCAAATGACAAATATGCGATAAAATAATAATATAACCCTAATGACGTTTATTACATCAGTGTCGATTTTATTGTCAAAATATTAAAAATGTAAACTCATTAAAATTTTATGTAATCAGATTACAAAAAATAGTCATCACCATGTTGATAAAAATAACCGACGACACACACATGCAACAACTCATGACTGAACATAAGCAGTCGGATCAATTATTGATAGTCGAATTCTTTGCAACATGGTGTGCTCCGTGCCGAAGCTTCGCTCCAAAATTAGCCGAAATAGCAGAAACTCTTCCAGAGATGCCGATTCTATTAGTTGATGTTGATGAATGTGACGAAATTGCAGCGACACACAAAGTAATGGCGACACCTTTTTTTATTTTTTTCAAGAAAGGAGAGATTGTTGAAAAATTTGCAGGAGCTAATATAGAGAAATTCAAGAATGCAATCGAGGGACATTCAAATGTACCCAAACCTGAAACAACTACAACAGCTGCAAATTAGTTTTTATTTCATTGAAACGTAGTGTGAATTAATGATAACATTTATATATTTCTCACTTGAATGCTATAAACACAAGTAATATTAAGTTCCGTTGTCCACATCAAAATATATTTTTCCTTCAAACAACAAATGTGTGTATTTGGATAATAATAATAATCTTCCATCTATGTGAAGGTATATATCACCTCTTTCACCATTAATGAAGATGTAATCAGCTGTTGAACGGGAACATTCCAATCGCTTACAGACAAAATGTCATTGTCACCTCGACAACTGAAATTTGCGCAGTTGGCTTAATAGGAAAATTCTTTCATTGATCTTTTTCCAATTGCAGAATTCATAATAAGTTAACGACAAGTAATACGCGCTAAAACATATCGGCCTGCGTTCGGCGCGCGGTGATCGAGGCTTGCCTGCAACTTTGAGAAAGCGCTCAATTGTCAAACAATGTCAATCATAGTCCAGTAACTGAAGGGGCCAACCTATCAATATATTTGTCCAATGATTTTTTTTGGCTTGATTTGTAGGTCTTGACAGGTACTTCAAAGGGAGAAAAAGTTCTCCAAGATTGCGCCTTGGCTAAGGGTCCCAAATGGCCCCTAAGCCCCCCCAAAAAACGGTTTCCCGCCATTATCTCCCGAAATATGCAATTTGGAAAAATTTTGTTTGAGTGAAAAGTGAAGGTCGTTAAATTATCTACAAAAATGGTTCTCATCATTTTTTCCAGAATGCAATAGTTTTCGAGGTAATCGCATCCAAACGTCCCCTCGTTACGCAGCTGCACTACCTCTATAAATGCTACCGTCTATAAAATTAACTTGTAAACCGGCGGACAAATTCTTCCATAACTCGGTCAAAAATCAATATTTTTCGATGATTTAAAGTTCATTGTAATGGGAATATCCGTAGGTATCAATATGTGTACCTTAAACCCCGTTCTCGCCCGTCGAGGACATTGCAAAAAGTGGCCAATGTTATTTTTCCCCAATATTTTGGCCTCTTCCATTAAATCATTGACATTTTATTTATTTTAAATGGTTTGTTATCCCTTGTTTTTTCAAATGGGGTCTGGGGAGGTCCTGAATGTTCCTGGAATTTTTTTTCCAGTATCTTTGTGGCGTTTCAATAAAAAGTTTATTTATTTATTTACAATTTTCAGTCGTTTTCGGAGTTCTCACAAATCTTGTAAACAAGCGAAAATGAAGAACTAATGTTCAATTATTTTGTTATTAAATGCACACCATTTGAAAGCTTACTACTCTACTCTCTGAACCAATATTTTTATTCGGAATACAATGCACTCAATTTCCAGGGACCGAGAAAATTTGAAAGATTTGTGAGAACTCCGAAAACGACTGAAAAATGCAAATAAATAATTTATTTATTTATTTACAATATTCTACGGGAGATACCCAATTTACAGGATAAGGTTAGTAGTAGTTAGAAAAATAACATACGATAATTTACAAAAAAAAAAAACTATCACAATATATAAGAAAACATTACAATAATTATGTATGCTCAAACTACACAAATATCATAAATTGAACTAGCACCAATTGGAATCAAAATATAAAATAAAAGAGAAAAAAAAAGTTATTAAAAGCTGTTTCACATCTAAGATAGATTTAGGTTTCTAAACAATAACGTCTAATTGACGATTGGCTGCAGTTTAAAATGTCAACAGCTTTTTCTATATTAGAATAATTTTCAATTAGAAACTGTAGAGGTGAAGATTTGTATATATTAGTTCGATAAGTTCGTTGGAAAAACAGTTGATTATTTCGGGAATTAAACCTAGGAACATGATAATCTAACATGGCAACCAGATCATTACAGTCTAATTTCTGGTGTATAATTTTATATAAAAATAATACAGAGTACATTGTCCGCCTTCTCAGCAGACTGTGTGCACCAAATCGATCATAAAAGTACTGTTGCGATATATTCCGCGCCGGATACAAACCATCCAGAATGAAACATGCTGACTTAAAGAAGCGCCTCTGAATACGTTCGATTGCAGAAATATGTATATTATAAATAGGATTCCATATAACACTGGCATGTTCCAGTTTGGTCCGTATAAATGCAGAAAACAGTGAATTCATTGTAGTAAAAGATTTAAATAGTTTCATGTTTCTAATTACGGATCCGAGAATGCGATAAGCGCTTGCAGTGATTTTATCAATATGCGCAGTGAAAGTTAGTTTAGGATCGTAATAAACACCAAGATCTTTAATTAGGTCAGGTCGTACCAATACCGAGTTATCTAGATTATATTGAAACACAATGCCTAGCTCCTTCCTGCAAAAAGACATGACACTGCACTTACTGACATTTAGGTACAACTCATTTTCTATACACCAGTCATTTAGTAGTTCGATATTATTTTGGAGTTTAATGCAATCATGGATAGAATCGATTCTATGAATTAACTTGAGATCGTCAGCATACAACAAAGCTTTTACATCAATTCGAGACAGAATGTCATTAACATATAAAATAAAAAAGAAGTGGCCCCAAGACAGAGCCCTGAGGTACTCCAGAGGTTTGATAAAAAACCGTTGAATTATAACCAAGACATTTTACGAATTGCGGTCGACCGGATAGATATGATTTAAGGAGATTTATTAGTGTTGGATGAAATCCTAGTGTGTCCAGTGCAACTAGTAAAATATTGTGATTGATTCTATCAAACGCCTTGGAGAAGTCAGTGTAGACTACATCTACCTGACTTCTTTCATCTAACGTCTCTGCAATGAATTGCGTTTTGCAGAATAAATTAGGGATAGTTGACCTATCCGACATAAAACCATGTTGGTTTGGTAAGATAATATGTTTAACCTTATTGGAGAGATATTCATGTATTGCTATTTCGAACACCTTAGAAAAGTTATTCAGAATAGTTATTGGCCTATAGTTGGTTATATCATTCTTATTATCCTTTTTGAAAATAGGACATATATATGAGGCCTTCCATTTATCTGGAAAATTAGAACTTTTCAAAATCAAGTTGAAAATTATTGTTAATGGCTGAGTCAAAGCTTGGCGGCAGTCTTTAATCAGGTAGGCAGGTATACCGTCTATTCCAGCAGTGGTTTTTGGTTTCAATTTTTTTAAGGCAGCCAAAACTTCTTTCTCTGAGACACTAGTAATATTTATAACATCATAATTAATCGGATCATTATGAGAAATATTACCATTGGAAATCGTATAACTGCTTGAGAAAAACGTACCAAAACCATTAACTATATCCTGAACGTTGTCCAGTTTCACATTATTGAAGAACATGGTATTGGGGATTGTCGATGATACGCCTTTTTTACTGTTGATAAAGTTCCAGAATGATTTAGGTTCAAGCAAAATGTTTTCCTCGGATTTTCTAACATAATGTTCATATGCTGTTTTAATTTTCAATTTTAGCTCTGATCTACATCTCGAAAAGTCATGATAAACCTGAGGGTTTCGAGTAAGCTTATATTTTTTGAATAATTTGTTTAATTTTAAGATTTTTAATGATATCATAGTTGTACCAATGCGGATATTGTTTTTTAGTAAACCTCTTTTTGGGAACATATAGTTCAAAAGAATTATTAAGTTTTGCGTAAAGGAGATTTACGCTGTCTTCAACATTAGCGCAGGAGTTTAAGATAGTCCAATCAATATCTAGTATAGATTGGTACAAAGCTGGAAGATCGGCCTTTTTGAAATTATAACCTGTGCCTGATTGAGGGGGTAGGAAGTTTTTACATTTAATAGGGAAATCAATTGTCAGAGAAGGATGGTGAATATTTTCTGGAAGTAGTATGTCTGGTGCTCTCTCCACTTTACATTCTTCAATATTACATAGAACTAAGTCGAGAAGACGATTGTTGCCGTTTAACACTTCATTAAATTGGGAAAGGTTGTAAAAATTTTGAAAGTTGATTAGAGACTGTACTCTCCTAGAAGCATTTAGAAATTGAGAGGATTTAGATACTGCATATTCAGCTATATTGAAGTCACCAACAACTAATAATTTATTATCATATAAGGTGTGCAAGGAGGAGATTCTGTCGAAGAGTATGTCTAAATCACTGGGAGGGACTTGAGGAGGAATGTACAAATTCACAATCATTAAGAATTCATTATTGTATTTTAACGTTACTGAGATCATATCTATGGTAAAATAAATAAACTTTTTATTGAAACGCCACAAGGAAACTGAAAAAAAAATTCTAGGAACATTCAGGACCTCCCCAGACCCCATTTGAAAAAACAAGGGATAATAAACCATTTAAAATAAATAAAATGTCAATGATTCAATGGAAGAGGCCGAAATATTGGGGAAAAATAACATTGGCCACTTTTTGCAATGTCCTCGACGGGCGAGAACGGGGTTTAAGGTACACATATTGATACCTACGGATATTCCCATTACCATGAACTTCAAATCATCGAAAAATATTTATTTTTGACCGAGTTATGGAAGAATTTGTCCGCCGGTTTACAAGTTAATTTTATAGACGGTAGCATATATAGAGGTAGTGCAGCCGCGTAAGCGAGGGGACATTTGGATGCGATTACCTCGAAAACTATTGCATTCTGGAAAAAAATCATGGGAACCATTTTTGTAGATAATTTAACGACCTTCACTTTTCACCGGAACAAAATTTTTCCAAATTGCATATTTCGGGAGATAATGGCGGGAAACCGTTTTTTTGGGGGGGCCTTAGGGGCCATTTTGGGCCCTTAGCTAAGGGGCAATCTTGGAGAACTTTTTCTCCCTTCAAAGTACCTGTCAAAACATACAAATCAAGCCAAAATAAATTATTATTGGACAAATATATTGATAGGTTTGCCTATTTTCAGGTCTTCAGTTACTGGACTAATCAAGCGATAAGTGCCAAACGCCGGAATTGCACTAATATGGGAGTATACCAATTTGTAGAGTGAGGTTTTGGAAACAAAAAATAGGATTTTTCAATTTAGGAAAATGTTCAGTACCTTCTTAAAATAGTAAATTAAAGTATAAGTGGATATTAGGGTTTCCAAAACACGCGCAAGTGCAAGTGCAAGTGTTTTAATTACCAGTTATCCACGAATTATCCACGCTATTTTTTTTATTGGTGCACTTTGAAATTATGAATACTGGTATCTATTACTACTACAACAAGAAATAGAAATAGTTGAATTCGTGATGCTACGTATACCTTGCGTGGTCATGGAAATGAGAAAAACATGAACTAATTTTCATTTTATCTTCAAGATTTATTAATTTCCTCCGATTGGGGAAATCAAAATATCCATATCTCAAAGAATACCAACCGTACTTTCCATTTTCATTTATAAAATTGAAATTGTTGAATATTGTTCGAATAAAGGTAGTACTTCTGTCAGTTCAATAATAAAAAAAATTCCATTCAGACCATAGATTTAGACTTCGTTTTTCGAGTTGTTGATGTTGCCATGGTAACTTTAAAAAACGAGCGTTTTTGAAAGTTCGATTCAAACACGCTGATGCGTGCTTTAGATGGGTAAAATGTTTCACCACTGAAAAAATAGTATATCAAAGTATTTAAAACACTCGCGATTTTTCGAGCACGACGGCGAAGCCGGAGTGCTCGAAATAGAGCAAGTTTTTTAAAGACCAGTTATCTACGAATACTTTACGCTATTTTTTTTATGGGTGCACTTTGAAATTATAAATACTGGTTAATAACTACTACAACAACAAGAAATGGAAATCTTTAAGCGCTTTCGATTATTTACTTTTGGCTGCTAGTAGCAGCTCATAGTGACTGAATTCCGTTCGTTTATTACCGGGCGTGACGCCTAGTCTTACCTTCACCTTGCCCCTCAAGCACATACCGAAAAGTATGAGCTTCAAGCCACGGACATTAAATATTTGACGTTTGTCCGGTTTGACGTTTATTTAAAGGTTAAGATTGTACCGATTACGATTTAATACGATTTAAACCTTACTAAAAATATCAAAATATGCAAAATTTTATTATCAAAAACATTATAATTGAAAACTGTTCTTCTAACAACACAGGAAATTCATTGGCATTGGCACATGTCAGGTGATTTTGAGGATCCTAAAAAATCGTGTTCGTTTTGCTTAAAAGTCGTGACGACTGAGGCGTCACGCACAAGTGCTTGAAGCCCAAATAAACGAAAGCAACAATAGATGGAAATAAGAACTAAATGTCAAATGGTTGAATTCGTGATGTATACTTTGGCAAGTTTATCTGAAACCGTGAAAGGAATGCAGTCGAAAACGTTCGACATTGCCACGTTTAACTATAAAAAAATAGAAGAACTGATTATGTAGTGATAATAATTATAAATGGGTCTTTTTATTATTAACAATATTAAAAATATGATTAAACGTTAATTTTATAATGTACTTGTTTCCTTGGATTTATTCTATTAACATTATTTTCCAATTTATGAATATTAAAAGAGAACACTTTTCCAAATTTGTTATGGGATTCTTAAAGCTCTGGCAACGTTGTACGAAAACCATAATGACCACACCCTCCGATTACATAATTGGTGATTTTTATCGACCAGGTTACTTCTTATTGGAAAGCGCGTGCGTATGTTCTTCCCTCACACTTCGTCAATTGACTGATATTGATTTATCCAGTGGTGTTCGTATTGTCAGTTACTTTTGTAATTTCAGTTTTACTTGGTAAAATAGGTACCGTACGCCATTTGTACGATTGACAGATATACGCCATGTTCTTCCTCGCCTCTTACCGACGCCCCGTAGCTACAGATAAACTTGCCAAACTATATATGATGTATACCGCGTTGTCAGGGAAATAAGAAAACCATCAACTAATTTGTATTGTCATGGAAGTTCAACCTTATTGAGTTCTTTGAATGTCAATAGTATTAATTCTAATACCATTTCCTAAGATTTGAAAACTCGAGATATTAATATTTCAAACAATACCAACGGCACTTTCCATTTAAATTCATAAATTTGAAATAAAATTGTTAAATACTTTTCGAATAAAAGTTTTGACGTTTTACAAACTACTTCTGTCAGATCAATAATAAAAAAATTGTCATCTAGACATGATTTAGACTTCGTTTCTCGAGTTGTTGATATTGCCTCGGTAACTTTAAAACATGCGCGTTTTTTGAAGTTCGATTTAAACACGCTGAGGCGAGCTTTGAATAGGTAAAATGGTTCACCAATAAAAAAAGTTATTTACAGCGAAAATTAGTAAAAATCGTCGTTTTTCCGACTTTCAAAAATTTATAACTTTTTCAAATGAATACTGAACGGAAAAATTAGAGGGGACCTTTTTTTCTAAAATGGGCCATATTTGCATAGAAAATTGTCCGAGCCAAAAAAAAAACAATTTGTTCATAGCTTGTTCAAACAATTGCATTTTAAACAAAATGTACCAGTTTTTCGCAAAAACGTCTGGTGAATACGTATTCGATGGCTTGAAGTACATAAGAATATTACTTTTTCAACCTTAGGCCCATTATTACACACGGCAACATTGACCGCTCCTAGACTAATTGCTCTATTGAAACGAGGTATATCCCCCCGGAGCGTGAACTTTGAGATTTGAAATAACGTTTTAGCTGTATTCTCAACGCATCGGTGACCAATAGTTCCAAGAACTTCTAGCTAGCCACAATTTCATACCTGTCATTCTGTCACTAGTTGTGTCAAATGTCAGTTATATTTGTTTTTGTTGATATCCGTTCAATCGGTCATGTCCATTTTCCATTAGACTTTTGTAGCAGTTCTAGTTAGTTTTATCTCTATTCTTCGGATTACCCATTTCACTGATATCTGACTCAGCTAGTGACAGATAACAGAAATGAAGTAGTGACTTGCCCAAAGGTTCCTAGAATTCAGAAATACAGTCCTGTATATATTACAAAAATCATAATTTCCTAAAGTTAGTTGTTTTCGAAAAACACTCAATTCACCCCCGATCTTCTCGTTTCTCAAACAACCCCTTCAATTACCGATGCGAGTGCTGTGTCGGTGCCAAATTGAGTTTTGAATATGGATATCATCTCAACTGGATTGGAATCAACTGAGGGATCTCTGATATTCGAGTATGTTTGAAGTGGTAGTTATTTTGGAGCAAACATGGGAGATTCGTATAGAGGAACCTGCTAACAAGATGACTGAAAGAGACGTCGACTTGAGGATAATGTATATATGAGTAGCCCTTTAAGAAATAACTACGATCATAAAAAAATCTTGGAAAATGGAAAGAAATTCATTCGGGCACGAAGAAACATCAATAAATTAAGTTATTCTCAGTTTCTTCGAAAGAAAAAATAATCACAGAAAGTTTTGGAAGTTGACGCTTTACTAAGACGATTGTGCAGTAGCATTTTCGAATGTATACGAAAAGTGTATGATGTTGCTTATGAAAAATTCATAAAATGGTGCAAAGAAAATATTGTACGAAAATACACTGAAAGTGCCTGCTTATTTAAGGGGCATCTACCAAATTCGACCTTGCACAATTATGCTTTGTATATTTTTTTGTTTCCCTACGTCCTCACGTTTAAGTTCACATAACAAAAATTTTATTAGAAATATGAAAGCTCCGCAACATGTAGGTAGCCAAGCGGTCCAAGCGGATTTTGGTTCACGTACTACTCTATAAGCTTCGTCAGTACTGTACTGGGAGACCGCCGAGACCGGCGAGCGTTGTATCAACAGTGGAACGGCACGCGACTACCGAAGCAGAGAGACAATGTCAGTCATAGAAGGATAGAAAAGCGAGAGATGGATTTTTATCCGATATTTTAGTGGTAGCAACCGAATTTCAATAAGGAATTGTACGGTCATAAGTAATTTGAGAATTCTGAGATTTTCATATAGTATTCATAAAGCTTCAAATTAGACTTCTTATCAATTAGTTTTTCCATTTAATCCATATTTAATTATTTACAAGGGCTCAAACTTTGCTTAATATGTGTAATTACCTCATGATTCGTATTTTTTCAACAAAATTTGGTTAGCATTTCAAAGTTTTTATTCGATGAGAACTCTAAGTTCAACATTAATCTACTTGATATATTTTTTTCTTAATTTTCAATACATCCATTACCTCAAAATTCTTTGCCAAAAATACTTCGATATTTTGTCAAATCGCTGCCAATAGATTCCCCTTAACATCAAACATATAATCTGAAAATGGAAAATTGCACCAAATTGGCTGCATTTTTGAAGCAACAAGTAGAAAATAATACCCCGAGAAAATCAAAAAGCACATGGTGAATGGGAATCCAACAGTGTTGCTGGAGGGTATTTGAAAGATTCTGTTTCCAGCAAGGAACAAACTGCTCAAAAAAGACTCTATTGGAAAGAGCAACCAAGTACGAGGTCTGAAATCAAAAGAGATTCACATTCATAAAACCGTTCAAATGGAAATGTTTCTAACATAATAAATATAGACCAACCTTTTACTGATCATAACATATACAAATGACAAGATTGTGAATGTCGAAGCCGAAAGCAGTGGCAGTGGCCCAAATTTAAATAACTGCAGTATACAAAACTACACCTTTAATATTACAAATGATAAATAGGTGATGCTTATGCAAGCCATAACTGTTTTTTTCTCATTTCTTTCGATTAATAGTTGAGATATAAACAATGTATCCAATTTTCTTCTACTTATAAATTGCATTATTTGTACGCTTGAAGAAAAAAAAGTATATGTTACTCGGAGCAGAAGACCCATTATATGCTTCGCTAAGTTCGCACAGCCTTGGCTTACGTCTCGGCAGAATCTGAGCTCAACAATCATAATAGCCTTCTACTCCTAATAACATAATGTCCTGTTATTTCATACTGTACCCTAAAAGGAAGGTACTTGATTTTAATCCGGAAAAAAGAACTTTTACGGGAGAGTAGCACGTAATGAAATATTACATGCCACTATTCTGTAATTAAATTTTCTACAAGCTTTTACATATTAAAACCTAATAAAAACGCAGTCATGGTTCAAAAGTATGAAAATACATCTACTGAGACAGCAGTAAAACAATAAACAGAACATTCTTATCGCCTTCATTAAAATGAACGGTGATATTTTCGTTCCTATGAATCTTCCAGGAATTCCATCGAATGAATTTTTCATCAAACAGTTGCTCTTTGCTGACACATTTCCTTTTTTTTGTTGTAGCACTTCAACAAGATTTTCTCCATGTTGTATCATGCGGGATATCCTGTTTTTCCCCTTAATTGAGTCATCGATATATTTTTCAGCCACCTTTTTTTGCCACCGAAGAGCTTTCCTATCACCTCTGTCTTTTTAACACTAAAATATCGGCTTCAGCACCAGCCAGTATTGTAGATGTTCTCCTGAAGCGATGCCCTGTATACTTATCTGCATCAGGCAGGCCAAAAAAATTTTTTGGGAGAATCTGCAACAGAATGTATGTCCACCCTTTGTAAAAAACACCTGCAATCACGATATGCAATACAAAGGTACCTTTCACTGTTCTTTTGTGTTTTTTAGCAGTATGAAATAAAATGTTGTACGTCACACGTCCGGTAAGCTTTTACGGTACTCGTTTCGACATCTCATTCCTACTGAAAAGTGTACTTACCGGACTAGTAACGTAAAAGTCTATTGAAATATCTTTTCATAATTTATTCATTGAATAGTAGATATAATTTGAAAACGTCTCTATCATAACATTATTATGAGTAAATTTCACAAAGTGAGGGACCAACCAGTTAATTCAATCAAAACTTCTTTTATGATGTATTTTCACATCGTACTTGTAAAAACAAATTACGTTCCCAGTGTTCAAACTGAATAAATATTGATACAACTGTTGTCAGTGGTGTAGTGGAAAAGCATCGATCTCCAAATTTGGGATGTATCAAAAATAAGAAAAATTTGTATTGAAAGCTCAGTAAATAAAAATAGGTACCTACTGCCATTTCTGTTGTTAGTGCTTATACACATTTTTTTTCTTTCAATTTTGTATCAAAACATTGCATTCCACAAATGAATTTCTTGAGAATAGATCTAAGACACGTCAATTCCACATTCAACCCCCTATGAGTGACAGTTGCAGTCCCAAATTCAAATTTTACAAATTTAATAGTTAATGGGGTTTTTCATTGGTTTCATGGTCTGTCTTCATAAAGTTAAAATCACGTGAGGAAAAATAAAATCCGAGCATAAGGAAGATTCCATGGGATGCGCTGGTGGTATTAACATAACATGCATCAATAAACCGAATAAGCTTAGAAGGTAGTACGAGAATTGGAAATAAAAAGGAACATTTTATAAGTAGGCGGTGAACATCAGATGTGAACAATTGAGAGGTAAAAGAATCTTGCGAAGTTAGTTTGTTCAAAAATGTTTCGAAACATTATTCCATTTCACTCTAACTAATGCTTCTGAAAAAAATGAACAGCTGGACAACCTATTGAAATATTTAAAAGTTTATGGTTTTAGATTTTCATAAGAATCAGCGCAATGAGTTGTTGAAAAAAAGGAGTTTGTAATGTTCTGATTTTCTCTCAACATTCAAGGGTTCCGTTGATAAGCAGTGTCCAAAGTCCAATGTATACTTAGTATAATATATCGAAGAGAGAATAGCATACTCTCCCTCCACGAAACACCTACTTCTCAGGACATTGTCTCTCTTTTATTATGAATATCTTTATAGCTGCGTACACATAGAAAACAGTGTATTATGTGTAAAACTTTAATTTTTCGAAAATTGCAAACTATTTTACAAAGATTACACTGTTTTCTTGACTTTCCGTTAATATCCTGCTTCCTTTATTCCACTCATTCAATTGCTATACGGAAGATAATTAATGACGAATCAGAAGATCAGATTTTCCGAAAACTTCTTAGAAATTTCCAATAATTTTAATCTGATGAACGGTGTTTCGTCCTAATTGTGGTATTTCAATTATCGAAATAATCATTTTTCATTGGAGTCTGGTCCTATCGCCAAACACTTGGAAATTTGTGTATTCCAGGCTAAAAGCTTCACAACACTCATCCCGTTACCCTAGTTCCCTGAACTAGTACGTACCGGCTTTTGCCTGTTGTATTCCCCGGAAGTTAGCCTAGGCTGTTCAGATATTTTCTGTTTTCTGCCTAATATCCTATATAAATATCTTGGCCATCTCTGTCCCTTCACCAGAATAATTAGATCCATTGCGTGTGAGATTCTCATTAGACTGTAAGTGTTATGATTCGAATCCTACTCATCTCAAGTAGTTTTTTGGTTCTGTACTTCATTGAATGGTTTCTTTGTTTCCGCTGTACCCTGTCCCGTATACATTCTCGGATGTCAGACTGAATAATCCCTTGTATTGGGTTGGGTGTTGGGTAAACAGGAGATTGCGAGTTCGAATCTCCCTGCGCCTCGTGTTTTTTTCAAATTTGTTATTATACTAAAAGAAACCATGAATATGAATCGGAAAAGTAGAATGAATCAAATTGAATCACTTGTGTGTATGTACGTACGTTTTCATATATAATGGTACGGAACCCTTCGTGCGCGAGTCCTAGTCGGTTTTTTTTATTTTATTTGCAAATAGGTCGCTATGGGGTTATGAGCAACAAGTTGCATAATTCGCAGTGTGTGGGTAGCTTTTGGTGAAATATGATGTTTTCTAAATGTTGATAGTAAGTAGTGGACAAAATCATAATGGACAATCAATTATTTTTAATGTTTTCATCCCCACAACAAACCCCAAATCCTTTAGACCAATTAGTCCAACATTGTTTGTCCTCAAAACGATGGAAAAGGCTATTAGTAACCATATTAGAACGGAAATCCTAGAGAGACTACCTCTCCACCCATGTCAGCATGCCTACCGGGCAGGCAGATCTACGGAGACTGCGGAGACTGCGCAACGGCAGCCATGAAAGTGATTCTCAACCTCACCCCTCTTCATATGGTGGTGGGAAGTGTTGCAGAAAAAACAAGATACAGACTAAGTAATCATTAAAAAAGTAATCATTGAAAAAAAACCACCTCCTCACTTCTTGAAAATCAGACAACCTGGGACATGATGGAAAACTTTTCAAAGAAATTCGTAACGGAAATGAGCAACAAGAAGGAATGGCATCCAAATACCATTACCTGACTTGGAAAGAATACCATTCAATGGTACACAGACAGCTCAAAAGTAATAGAAGGAACTGGGATAGGAGTGTTCGGGCCAGGAACCAAACACTCTGAAAGCTTGGGAAAAACCCCAAGTATCTTTCAAGCGGAAATCCACGCCATAAGAAAGTGCGCCCAGTTCAATATTGATAAAGGACACAGAAGACAAAGGATTATCATAATGTCGGATAGTCAAGCAGCCGTTAAAGCACTGAGCTCTTGTGTAATCAGTTCCAAAATGGTGTGGGAATGCCTAGACAAACTCAATGAACTAGGCGAGAACAACAAAGTCACCTTACTATGGACTCCAGTACACACTGGAATAGACGGAAATGAAATAGCAGATGAACTAGCAAAGAGGGGGACTGAAATATCTTTCTGGGGGCCTGAACCCTTTTGCGGAATCAGCCCCATTGTAATATTGGAAGAAATAAGCAAAGCCGAGAAAAAGTGACCATTGGGAAGATCTAGTAGGGCTTATACAATCAAAGACTTTTCTGGGTGACTACAACCTGTTGATATCAAGTGAATGCATAAGTCAAAGTAAAACTGCGCTAGGAGTTTTAACAGGGATCCTTACAGGAATGCCTGAATGGGCACATGAAAAAGCTCAAAATAGTGGAGGAAGAAGAATGCAGATTGTGTGGAATGGAAGAAGAAACCTCCATACACATACTTTCCAACTGCACAGCACTCCAGAATCCTAGAGCACAGCACCTAGGAGATTACTGGATAGAAGAGGAACATTTGCCTTAGTTGAAGCCTGCAGACATCCTAAAATTTATCTGGGAAATAGGACTAAAGGAACTTCTAGTTTTTGAGACTCTCCTCAGAGACTGAGTAGAAGTAAGGAGGCACAATAGATCTTTGAGGTCTCAGTGAATGTCACCCCAAACACACACATACATACATACATACATACATACATCCCCACAAGGCTCTTCGATTCGATTCGAATACTCAACTTTTGCAGAATTTGAAAAGTTCGCCAATTGATAATTTTCCACAAAACTGCTTATATTTGGTATTTGATTTTGGAAGTTTGATATTGAGGTCTTGCATTGAGAGTAGAATGTGTCCTTCGTGAATTTAAAAAAAAATTAAGCACCCGGTTTACTAAGCTTTTATTTCAGTACCAATTTTTTTCTATCGTTTTGTCTAGAAAATATTCATGTGTTTATAAGTGACATTGATCCTACACAAACAAAAATTGGATTGTTAACTGATAGATTATTATCACCAATTGAAAATTGATGTCATGTATTTATTCCTCATTAATCAATGAGTAAGACTAATTCCGAAAAACGTTTATAGATTCCCAATGAAGACAAAATGAATAAATGCGAACAAACCATACAAACCCATTTAAATTCCAAAATACAAAACTCGTTTTAATGATAGTTGAATCACAGTTTCATTACCTGTTAAAAGAAGATTTGGTCTGTTTACATTTTAACACAGCCAATCTGCATATAAAGTAGTCTCAGAAGGATATGTTACTTTAAGCAGTGGCTTACTTTTATAATTGTGAGGAGTCTAAAATATAAATAATGGTTATAACCCAAACTGTCGCTAAAATAATAGTACAAAATTATTTCGCGAGTGTCTTTGCACTGTAGTGTATATAGAATTTTTCCAAACACTTGCCAAATTTAAGAGGGATATTGAAAATGGAAGAAGTTATTATAAAAATTAGATAACACACGAATGTAAATTCGAGTGCCAGTTTTCATTTACAGAGGATTCTTAGCTATATATGTCAAAATAGCAAATAAAATAAACGACATGCCCAAAGCCCGAAAGTAGATCACAAACGATGACACACACCAAGAAGACTATTAAATGTACTATACAAAATTAGGTTGCAATTTTTGTTATACTAGTATCCATGGATTCTCGGGAAACATTTGAATATGTCCATTATTGAACTAGATTAACAAAAGAAAAAATTATCAACCACCAATAGAGAAATGTAACTTCTCAGTTGGCTAGAAGACCCAATAATGGTCAACTTCATAGGTAGTAGCGGGAAAAATACATGATATATTATATAGTAGTCTGATTTAAAATTAATTTTTTATAATAAAAAAATTGGGATTCACAATTTGTTAATGGGAATGCACAAGAATTTATCTGTTTTCTATATTCAAGCTAAAATATTGCCTTGGCAATAATATCTCAAGAAGCTAAGAACTAAAGCAAAATATCGATAATTTGCTGTCAGCCCATGGAGTGATGTTTTGGAAATATATCAGAAGTATAGCCGGAACCAGCAACATATTGTTTTCCTCTGAGAGAATAGTTTGGGAACCTCTGACCTAGAATATTGACATTATCCTTATCCATCATTATTTCTAATGGGTAATTCAAGTATATTTTCGAACAATGTAACTTCGTTGAACAGTACTTGAAACTGTTTTATTATATTTCAAAATTAGTTTATGATTATACTATTATAACCTCCAGGTTTCCTATCCTTTCTCTATTGTATATTATGACTACAAGACGAATAATTTGATATATTCCTATATTGAACTATTTTATTTATTTATTATTGATGAAATAACCATGTCTGATTCAATTTGCATTCATGAAGTTACGTAAAGCACATTGTTGAGTTTATTTTAATGTTTTTTGCATTTACTTTGATGATAATTATAATTCAGTAACAAGTGAAACCATTTAACTCGAACCATTTAACTCGAATTGTTTGCTTGTTGTTCGATTTATACAGACATGTTTCAAGAATAAAATGGATCAATAATCCCGGAAAAAATTCGCATGATTTTTATATTTTTTGTGTTTAGGTTACCCTGTATATTCTTATTTTTGGATCCTCAGGAAATACTGAATATTTGTAATGTTTCCTATAATCAAATGCTATAATTTTGAAGTTATAACCTGCTACCCAGGCTGCCATGAACTTGCAATGGTCTCCAAGTGCGTTTAAGGCACCTATGAATCTCATACTATCTTAGAATTGACCTGTATGGAATCAAGTGCCTTCAGTGTTACTTGGCTGTCGGTGATGATGTCAACATTCCCATAATCTACCGTTATATCGGCCAAGATTCTTTAATTCAAGATTCTTGAAGAAAATATTTGTTTTCGGTCTTTACTTATATCTTGTGTGGTACAGGGAATGGAGCATTTCACCTGGCAATTTTTTCGTCCAGCATGGATTGACTTGAAATTTCAACAGAGGGTAGGTGATAGCCCAAGAATCAAAATCTATATCGAACCGAAGGGCGCTAAAGCCTTGGGGGTGGTTGCCACCCCATCTCGGGGGTGAAAATTTTGTATAACATTTTAACCACAGGAATCGATTGAAAAAGTGATTCTTAGCAAAAAATGTTCCACACATTTTTTTTGGAAAATCAATATTCTCTAAGTTATTCGCGATTGAAAGTAACGCTTTTTAGAGGAAAAAATCGACGTTTTTGATATGTTTTTCGCGGATAGCTCGAAAATTATGCATTTTATCAAAAAAACTGTGGAGAGCAAAATTGTAGCTTTTGAAAAAACAAGCGAAACCATCATTTTATAATTTTTCTAAAACCAATAGGAACCGAGATATGGAAAAATGATGCATTTTTCGTAGAAAACTCATGGAATCTTTTTCAAAGAGCATAATTAGACCTCTCTTTTAAAAAAAGGTCTGTAGCATCAAAATTGAGTGAATTATGACAAGAATAATGTCAGTACTGAATTTTTTATACAAAAAAATCGGTGAAAACAACCCCCTAACTACCCCCTTAATTAAAATTGATCTTTACCCTTGTGCAATTCTCTTTGTACATGTATGGTTAATATGTCCAAGAAGTGTGACCAATTTAAAATTCATAGTTTTGGAAAAATTATGGATTAAAGTAAAAAGTTATTTTACATAATATTGTATTTTTTACCCTTTCTTTCAAAATAACTCCGAAAATATTAGAGATACAAGCAAAGTTAAAAAACGACATTGTAGCTTTTTTTATGACAAAAACAAGTGGATTTTTTGTACAGTTAATATTTAACGAGATATAGCCGTTTAAAACGTCTATTTACGCACAAGCACTACCTTTTTTTAGCCCTTTAAACTCACCCCATTTGAAAACGAAAGGGTCTAACTTACAGATCCTTGTAGTTTTTGAAACACCCCACAAAATTGTGTTTGAATCAATTTTTTATCATCAAAAATGAAGGAAATACGCTAAAAAAACCAATCGATTTTTTTTTTTTCGAAAAATTCCAATAGTATAGTATAGTACACTTGGAAGCATAATAATGTACAAAACCGGTTTATTCGGCAGTGGGGCATTATATATACGAAATGTTTCGTGTCCTTTTTTTGAAATATAATAGGAAAGAAACATCTGTTCATGTGTCAAGGTGTGTGAGTGTGTATTTCGTTGGTACTCAGGTGAAGACTACAATAATAGTCCACCAGTGATCGAAGAACATGAAGATGACATCAACCACGATGAAGATCAAACTGATGATCCAGATATTTAAAAATCATATTTGTATTTGTATTTGTATTTGTAATTGTAAATGTAATCATTTATTTATGTTAATCTATGTGAAAATACAGCGTATTTTTATGTTAATACATTTTTTTGTACTTAAGTCCACTTTTTTTCAATTTATATCTATTACAATAGTTTATAAGAATTGCAATGTTGTGAAGGGTGGTTTTTAAAGGTTGAAAAGTTACTTAATGCACGAGACACATTTTTTTGAATTATTGAGCAAATCCCTATTAGCATTAATTATTTTTCTCTTGGCAAACATTTTTTTTTACATACAACACTAATAACAGTTGATTTTTAAGGGTTGAAAAAGTATAAAATTGTATTTTGAAATGTAACAAATTCATCATTTTACTAATTCACACCAATTTTCACCTATCTTAAGATTTATAATGCTATTTTTTAATTTTTGACATTTAGGGGTAGTTTTCACCCCTAAGAAACAATCAGGGTTCGTCGGCATGACATGATATATAAAGCAGAGAGTGAGTTGAGCCTAATCCCAAATTTTTATGCAAATCAATCAGAGGCGAAATCATTTTTTAAGGATTAGTGATTTTTTTTACATTAAGCTGCCTTTTAAGGGATGAAATAAGATGAAATGAAATTCCAAAGCTCAAAACAATCATTATTCAACTTATCCAAACCAAATCTTACCCATTTTCAGGTTTAAAATGTTATTTTATGATTTTTGACAAATAAGGGTAGTTTTCACCCCTAAAAACCGTTTAGCGCCCTTCGGTTCGAAATAGATTTTGAACCTTTCGCTATCACCTACCTCCTGAATTTCAAGTCAATCCATGATGGACGAAAAAACTGCGAGGTTTTACCTTTTTTTGAGCTTCATTCCCTGTACTATTGATAGTTCTAGTAGAACAGCGTGAAAATCATCAAGAGTACAAAACATAATTTATGCATTTGTTATAGTAATTGAAAAATCCATTCTTGAGTGAGGTAGGAAAAGCATTATTAACGGGATAATGTAGGGTAAGAAATAATTGCTTCTTTAAATACTGAAACGATTATTTACTTATACATATTACATTTGTGACAAAAAGATTTTCTAGTGTTCATCACGTTTCACATTTTTAGAGCAAATACCTTGAAATAAAAAAATAAAAAATTTAATAAGTGGTACTGTACCTATTTAATGTTTTCAATCCACGTCCCTGTGCATGTCGTCGCCACACCTTGAGATAAAAAATAGGTTGCAATGAAGGTGTTATTTAGATCAGATATATAAAGGGTTATCGGTTGGTAGAGCTTTGTTTAATAGTCTATCACGTTCCCCGTAATTATATGAATAAATGCAATCCGATGGAACAAGTTAAATGCAATCCGATGGAACAAGTTCTCATCGTGATTGTCTCTAACAAGGTTTTGAAGTTTTGTGAGTTCTAACAAATCAACTAGCAGAAATGAACGGGTGAGATTAAGTATATCCCTTGAACTCACTATGAAATTATTGTAAATTGAAGGTAGAGTTTGTTCAGCCATCCTTTGCTGTTACGTCATACACTGTCCAGCTTGCTCTCTCATTCATGAAATGGATGGGACGGAATTATAACGTCATTAACGTATTTCTTATCTGATGTCGGGATAAATTTTATCTCTTACTTTTGACAGTTCAGTTGACATATTTTGGAAACAATTCATAACATATTATGTCATTGATTATAATTTTGAGGTTGAGTGTAAAATAAGATTTTCAACGCTTACTTAGTAAATATTATTGGAATGAGTTGTGAAATACAAGGTTGTAAGCGCAGCCGTAATTTATAGAAAATTTTGTTTGTTAAAAAATGTTGAGCATAATTTTTTTGGTATCTTTTCTAATAACAATGGCAAATTCGGGAAACGAGAAGTACCATTTTCGAATTAAGACGAATATCTCCGTATCTAGCCGAGATACAGGGTCTTTCTTAGTTCATGCGACAGTATTCAGGAATTGATTGCTCGTATAAAATTAAGATGGGTCTTCCCAATAACAAAATCTAACAATATAACAATAGCTGCAGAAAAAAAAAGGTAGAACGTGTCGCGGGACAATCGGTAGGAACTTTAGTTCCTTTTAAGCAAAAATTATGTAATACATCTGACGTTATAGATGAACAAACTTGCATATTCCTCGGTGGTCGAGTAGTAAATAAACCAGACTCTCACGCGGTAGACCCGGCTTCGATTCCCCGTGAACAAGTTTTTTTTTATTGTTAATTTTATTTTTAAATAATTATTCTGCTTGATATTAATAACGACAACAGGTAGACGTTTGAAACATTCAGCAGAATATTCATTATTATAGAAAATGGTACGGTACCCTTCATGAGGGAGTCCGACTGGCAACATCTACTTATAACAGCATCGTATATTTGAAAAGGGAAACCATAGTATTATACAAATTGGACATTCAAGAACTGTACGTTTACCACAAAAAAATTAATGGAAACATAAAATTGAATTGTTAAATTTTTAATTTGAAGTTAAATTACAGTTTATAGAAATTTTTATTTTCTAGATTTTTTCTCAATTGGGTCGTAGGAAAAATATGCTGCTCGACTCGTGTGGATTGTCCATATCGCACGTGAACGATTGAGCACTCCGCCTACGGCGTCGTGCTCAAACTACGTCCTCGTGCGATATGGCCATCATATTCACACTAGTTGCACAAACTACTATTTCTATTAAAATATGCCCTTTTACATTTGAAAACAACCTGCCAAATGTCTAATCAATTTATCCATCCATTTTAAAGTTATCGAATTAAAACATTCAAGATTTCAAAATTTCAATAACCTGTATTTCGAAAAGTAAATGTGCTAGACCCCTTAATCCTAATATCATTTTGTCCAATTTTACGAGAGGAATCTACATGCAAACGCTGTAATTACCCTTAACGTTCGAGATGCTTATACCATTTTTTGCGCGATCGTATTGAAATAAATTCCGAATAAAAGAATTTGAATTTCTTCGAAATGAACGAAATGTCAAATGTGACATTTATACTTCTCGATCAATTTAAAACATATTTTGCATTTTGATGGAATTGTTTTTATGCTATTTATTACTTTTCGTAACGTAACGGTCAGATCTTTTGCGTCACGACTTCCAGTCGCTCAAACATAACCTGATGTAAAGAACTAAAGTCCCAATAAATACCATAATTTATATATTTTTCAATAAATTGAGTGAAAACAGTGAAGATCTAAAATGTAATATGATTTATAATAAATGCTGTAAATAACAGAGTTTCAAGTTTCGAGCTTTCTGGAAGTCTAGAAAAAAAATGAAAACTCAATTTTAGTCACCACTTTTTAAGATTGATATTTCGAAAAGCGGTGTGCTGAGGAAATTTTCGCGACAAAATACCAAACTTGTTCTCCATTTAATCGATATTTCATCCATGGCGCCTCACGAGATCTCTGTATACGTTAATTAAATCCGGTCCACCCTGTATATAGATGTTTTTTATGGGGTCGTAGTGACGTGGTCATTTTAAGGTTAATACGCTCCTAATTCCAACCAACTACGATGTATTTCACCCACTAAGATTTTCGTTGGTGAAAACCATCATTATACTTTTATGGAAAAATATAGTGTTTCACTCCAAATATAATAAATACAATATATTCCAATGTATATTATGTTATTGTGTTTGTTCAACCACTCGTTTGAAAGTGTTTTTCTAGAATACTTTCCATTACATTGCTGAATGTCATCGTTTAAAAACGAATAAACACACAATGCGATAACCATAAAGTGACAAATTATGTAATAAAACTTGTACTTCACTGAAAACCACCAAGTTTTGCTGTTAAAGTAAATTTCCGCCACTTTTCTACAATAAAGGAACTCTTTTCCATTGGCGTATCATGAATTTTCCTGGGAGTATTTTCAAATACTTTGTCTCATATGAAGTAATGTTCATAGCTTGTTTTTGGAATAAGTAAGCAAATTACAGGGTTTTTATAAATAGGTACATTTGAAAATATATTCCACCATATTCTTCTGACTTGTCAGTTTATATAAATTGATTGGAAAATATTTACACACTTTTTCACAATGAAAAGGAAAGGATGGAAAATTTTTGAAGTTAGTGACAGTAAAAAGGAATAGAAGGACACAAATGACATGAGGGCAACGAATTGAGGGATGAATTAGCCAGAAAAGGCTCTTCAATACCATTTATTATGAAATTGAATAGATAAGGCTTTCACTTGATGAAGATCCATACTAAACGATATAATAAAACACTCTAATTTGTTCAAATCTTTATTATATTTGAACTAAGTTCAATATATATCCATGACGCGCTTCGCTAACACCGTAGCTTTTTCAATTTGGGAAAATGGTGCAGCTTCATCTTTCCTGTTCAGTAGAGCTTTTGCTGCCTTGGGCAAAGGTTACATTTCCCCCGTCTTATTGGCGTATACAACTTTTTTTATTTTTAGTGCCGCCATAGACTTGCGCCTAGTTCGCCTAATGAGTGCACCAGGGCTGGTAGGTGAGGCATACGGGGTTGACATATCCAATGTCGATCTATCAAAAATTACAGAGATACTGTTCACTGTAACTGGAAGTGGCTGGGCTATTGAGATATTCACCATGAATTCGCTGCTGATTCATAAGTACTAATTTTTATTGGAATTATGTAAATATTCTGAAATATATGAATGTATGTATAATATGACTAGCTCACCAAGGGTTCTGGATAAACCGCACTCAGAAATTTCGTCTTCCACAATTGATTTTGTAACAGGGGAAACGAATGCAGTCAATCTTAATTAAACGTCAGAATTACATCCACAGTTTATTAATTTAAAATAGAAATTCATCAGAACATACAACACTTTGTTTTCCTACGAAATATCTGTTGTGCCGTCTATGCTCCCAGTATTTACCCAGAATGCATATAAATGAGTACAAGACTGTAATTCTTAGGAAAATGTCAGTGACACAGCTTAGACGGGCCCCAACGTTCCCATTTGAATACATTTCAATTCTGTAGAACCCCTCAGTGAACGTCTGAATTGAAAACCCGATTAGAACTCCCCGAAATGCCTTCTTCGTCCAATTCAACATCACTGGTGAATATTTGTGTTTGTAAAAATTGAGTCGGAATATATAGGTATGTAACGTCTTCAAATTACAATAAAAAATGTAGTAATTATATCTACAATTACTGTGTGGAAATATAAATGAGTGTTAAGCACTTTTGGATGAAAGTAAATTAGGTTAGGTGGACATGAGATCACATCTAGTATTTGTAGCTTAAGCATTAAAAACAAGGGAATTGAATACATGAAAATAAACTAACCAACCGGCTGCACATTTTTTATGGCTGCATTGCTAGCCATGATCTTTTTTGTTTTAGTTTTTGATTGAAGTTTTTTTAATGTTCAGCCACATTTATGATGAGATTAGATATATTTTATCGTACCAATCAAAAAAGCTGGAGATGAACATTTCTGAGTATACCGTAGACCTTGATCATTTGTCTCTATAATCCACAGGAATCCATAAAGCAATTCCATATAATCAGGATATTACAGAGACAGGTGATATTGAATTAATTAATGTAAAAAATAATTTTAAAACGCCTGCTCTGGAGAGGAAAGAGTGAACTTCAAATTAAATCAAATCAATCAATTTAGTACTTGTATTACACAATATCACATACAGGGTGTCCCGTGAATAAGTACCGTAAATTGAAGGCATGATAGATCGTTGAGAAATATTTAAAATACCAAAATGCAACTTTTCTCTAGCCTTCTTAGTTTGTGAGATACCGGCTGTTAAAAGGTGCAGAAGATATACACATTTCATTTCATATCTTCTCGGGGGATGGAAGTACAAATTTAAAGTTCTTTGTAGGTTATCGTCTTTTCGAAATAGGTACATCAACAGTATTTCTTATGTCAAATTCTGATAAGCCAGTGGCGTGGTACGAGGGACTCGTAAGCTTTAATTGAACCATTTTTTTTCAAATTTGTGTGGAGATCTAAAGACTTTTGTATGGAATTCTTTGATAAATCTGCTACATAAAAGGTACTTTTTGTTGAACTCGATAGAACACTTCATTTTGAAGATTTTTTACTTTTCATTTGAGTAAGACAATTTTTCAAGTTGTTTTTTCTCAAACGAATTTGTAGTACCTACTTGAAGATTACTTACAAATAATTTAAACACAAACGTCTCTTAATGGGTTCGTAATCCATAATTATTTGAAGGAAGATAAACATTACAACATAGAAAAATTTCTCACTGCAATAAAAAGTTGAAAATATTCAAAATGGAGTGTTCTATCGACTTTAACAAAGAGTACCTTTCATGTAGGAAATTTGATAAAAAATTTCAGACAAAAGTTTTTAGCTCTAAAAACAGGGTGTTCCAAAAATATGGTACAATAGAAGTTTACGAAATCCTCTCGTACAACGCCACTGGCTTATTAGGATTTGACATTATCAATACTGTCGATGTGTTTTGAAGGAATGATAACCCATACAAAATTTCACATTATTTGTACTTTCATCTCCCGTGAAGATATGAAATAAAATGTGTTTGTCTTCCACACATTTAAACAGCCTGTATCTCACAAACTAAGAGGGATGGAGAAAATTAGCATTTTGGTATCTATAACGATTTATTATGCCTCTAATTTACGCTACTTATTTGCGTGACACCCTGTCTAGAAGTCAAATTTTTTCGTTGTGTCAGATAGGGACCAAAAATTTTTTTAAACTAATTCATTTTGACAACGATAGCTGGAACGCTACCAAAACGTCATGATAAAAATATAAAGGCATAATATTGTGGTTTGATTCCCAGAAAATAAGAAAAAAGAATGAGTAATGCTACAAGGACCATACAGAAGATACCCTATATAAAGCTTGATGCCAGATTTGCATATTTTATAGGAAACATTTTTTCGCTACAACTACTTATAATAAGTATTTCAAGCAAGACTAGTTACTACACAGGTCAATCTCGCGACAAGCTTTGTTATCATTTTATAAATTGTGTAATACATGAACTGGATTGATCATTTTTCCCTTTTCAGGGCAATTGAATAAGAGCTTGTTTTTTAATTTTTTTACCATAAATTTATTCTTCGTTATAATTGGGAATCTTCCTAAGTTTGTGTATTTCATTTAATTCGTTGTTACAGGGTAGTTTGCCTTATAATTCAATTGTCTACTTCTTCAATAATGGAACTTCCTAGCAATATAACTCTTCTTAAGGCCTATTATGCTTGACCTGCAGCGAAGAGCTTATACACCACGTTATGGTAGACCCTGCATTTTATGAACTCTACAGCATAATATGATTGGCAACATTCTTCGTCTGCATACCGTGGATATATTTTGCGGAAAATTGCACAGCTGAATAATACGAACACCGTATTTACCGAAGTCTTTCAAACGTATATTATTATGTCGGTATCGTACATCTGCGATCTTCGGAAACAGGATGATTTCTGCATGATGTGTCCAATGGCACCATTCACCAGACCTTCGGACACATTTACATTATAATGTAACATCACTTTGGCTGCTACGGATATTTGCAGCTCCTCTTTCAAGATCAGCTCTATTGTGATTATAAACTTGGTGTAGTAGGATTAATTCGCAAGACTTTTCCAATCGCAAGTTAGTCAGTCTTGTTCGTGTTCTTGGATGGTCCCTCATATTTTGGATTCAATGTGACGTTGTATTAGTTTAGTGGTAGTACAGAGATAATATATCTTGTATGATCCGACATATTGGAATTAGAATAACGCACATAGCTCTTCATGCATTGTCATCCACAATAAACGTGTATACCAAATTTCAGCTCAATCGATTACAGATAAATGATTTAAAATTCCGCTGCAAGATTCTACACGGACCAGCATACACACAATCTTTCAGACAGTGAAGTAGCTTCACTAATGTAGACTGGGAGTAATATTTTCAAGGATCGTTATTAGGGACTTTGGAAATAAGAGCTTAAAATACTGCATCCAATTAAAAAATAGCTCCAAAGTATGAAATTCCCAAGGGTTGTTACTTCGCTGGAGACTTTGCTGTTGAGAGAAATTATAGAAGTTTTGCAATGATAAACATAAGACAGAATCAATTTTTCAATAAAAAAAAGTAAGATGGAATTTCCGATGATCGAAAAATTCACAAGTGGAAGTTGTAGAAAATGCAGGAGGCAGAATATATTTGAATTATCGTTGCTCACTTTGTGCTCCAGCTTAAAGAGAATTACAAAAAATTGAATATTTTCCAAAATGAAGAAGTTCATAGAAAGAATTTTCCCACGGGAAATTGTATTTCCATTGTTTAACATTATGTTAAGTTAAAGTATTTCCCAACATAAACTAGTCAATGAATACAGGATGATTCATAATCAATGGAATGAATTGTAACTATGCGTCCAGGAAACAAAAATAATATCTAATATTCCGCTTTACAACAATGGATCTAAGTCTACTTTTTATTGAGATAAGGGATACCAAAGTTCATAAAATTAAATTGATGTTTGTTAATAGATCAGCTATTTTTCTGGATAATGACTTGAGTTAGATACCAGTTACACCAAAGGGTGACAATCTGAGACGATATGTGTTAACTTGTAGATGTCACAATATACGCTATATTGTTTAAATAAAAGCAGTTACACATTTTTTGTCATTCTATGGTATTCTTCATTGAATATATATCTACCATTGAAACTTTCAAAATTTAAACACTGTATAATAATCATCGCCATATGAAAAACAAAACTTAATTTCTACCTTTATAACAAAAAACTGACTGAACCCCATACAACAATACTTTATAATTAACACAGTTAGAAGAATATATTGAGACGGCAACTAACTGCGGGGTGTCAATATTATTTTCGTTTGCCAAATGTCCATCGGTGCTGTCACGATATGGGGTATAATTTTCATTATTGTTCACATTTTCAATAAATCAGAATTAGATTTCATTGTATACGTTATAGTATAAAAACCTTTGATATTTTGGCAATCTAAATTAAAGTGTAACTGACTTTATTATTTTGGTTTTATGTTAAATCATTAGAGACAAAAGATATGAGGATTCTGAAATTTAGCAGTGAAATTACAATTTGAAGATAATAACTTAAAGATCAAGGCGGAGTGGAGGTTGTGATTTTAATTATTTTATAAACTGTGGGTATTTTTAGAGACATAATTTTTTGTGTTCAATAGATAACTTGAGGTTTCATATAAATTGGTTCTTCAGTTAAAAGGATTATGAATGAATTCCTGTTTCCAAAAGATCATTCCATAGAAAACCACGGAGATCACAATATTAGTTGATTTATCTAAAAAAAGTTTCAAACAGTTTTCATTTCAATATGACAAGAATTCCCAATAAACATAATAATGGGCGGGAAGAATGGAGTGAAGTGAACTATTTAACTACAATACTATCTTCGTTAGCTGTCTAAGAACTTAGTAATGTTCATTCCAAGAAATTGAAGTGCAAGTATGTACTTCATCTTTGGATAATCTGGCCTAATGAATTTTTCTTCCAAGTGAGCTTTCCCGAGTTTCTCCTGCCCTTCCTCAATAGGTCCATGCCATGATGACAAGGTGGTTTGCGTATCTTGCAGTTTTACTTCTTTTCTTTCTAGAATACCTAGCAAGTCATCTATGAAGGATCACCATAGTCACATCCCCAAAATAGGAGTTGATCATTTTACTACAAGACTATCTTTGTCATCTAAGAACTGAATAACTTCATTTCAATAAATTCAAGTGGAAGTATATACTTCATATTTATGCTTTCATGTTTCCGGATGTTACTTTCAGTGAGTGAAAATACTGGTAATTGAATGAATTCATTATTAAATACTGCTTTGAATTTGAGAATATTGTTTTTATATTCTACTGTCATACCATATACACATTTCTTAGTGAAAAATAATTGAACAGCTATTGAAATTTGACGGGTGAGATAACAAAACAGATTCAGTTGGAAATATATGCATCCCCAATTCCTTTTTAATATGAAAAAATATGCATGAATAAAATAGTGGAGGTATTGAAGTATTGCCGAGTTCTCCATCTGACCAACCCATTTTTCATAGTTTATGTATAATCCCTGCTTCGCCTTTTTATACCAAAAACAAGTATTCACTCTGATTTTCTCCACCTTCCACAATAAAAGACGGATAAACTGGAAATTCCACGGACCTTCCAAAATTAAGAATAAATCAACTGCCACAGAGCAAAGATTCCATTAGGTTTGTGATAAGTGGGTCTATTAAGTACTACACATCGACTAGCAAGACGTAGATGATGCCTTCTATAGTCCAACACTAGTTTGAGGACATTTGGCAAAGAATGTATAAAAGCTTTTGAATCCTATACCATGTCTTGTGTTTATTCATATAAACATATTCATCAGCTCAACATTTATCACATTTGTTCCTTGTTTTTTTTTCAACAGACGAACCAAGTCAAATCCATAGTGAATGTTCCTCTTTTTTTGTAGGGCGCATCACCTATTCCCCAGATGGGATTAGGATATTTACTAGATCGGTGAATATGTTCTCCTGTATGTTATTCAAGCTCATGTGAAATATGAACATTGTTTGTAAGCCATATGCTCCCGATTTCAGCCTGAGAATTGCTATTATCACCCTCACAAAAAGTTCAGAAGAAAAAAAGAAATAATTGATATCTGCTCATTTTTTTCATAGGTAAGTTGAACCAATAACTACATGACGTAAATCAACTTTATACATGGTATTTTCAAGTCAGAAGTTACTGAAGAAGTTAATGATTAAAATTATTTTCTTACATATATGAATACTTCTGGTCAACTCAATTGCTCGTATAGTGTATCTATTGTTAATGTGATGACCCATATTTTTAATCTCTTTGAAGGAAAAAGCCGCCCAATGGCATGGATAAAATTGTTTTATAAATTCGAATATTGTCAAATAATGCTTTTCAAATGTAATTCAAATTAATATAGTGGATTAGAATTAACCTGCATAAGATTTGTAATACAATTCAAGGTCATCACATTAACATTAGTTACACTATACCTTTTTAATTTCAGGTACCCCATCTTATATTGGCCTTATTATTATTATTCTATCCACATTCTTATTTTTTCCTATTCCAATCTTCCCTCTCCACTCCTTTTTCTTTAATTATAGGTACTTTGCAAATAAAAAACTCACAAAATTTTTTTTCAAATTATAAACATCGTCCTCAGAATACAAATATTAATTTAAATAGATTCCTCTTTTTGGATTGAATAAACGTCGCATTATGAGTTGTAATTTATTATTTACATACCATTTAGGCAAGAGTTTACGAAATGCAATACACACTTCCAAAACTAAACCTCAAACAGATCCAATTAAAATCTATACAGTCGCTACGTTTTGTTTACATTAATGATGTAACAGAATCAACTCGAGAGCATATTATATACTATAACATAACATATGGCTCATGGGGAAAGTCAATATTGAAACAGGCAGCGTGCATATAAACTTATAATATGTATAATATGTTAAGAAAACCAGTGTAGCTAAGCAAAATGTTATCGAGATGTGATATTGATATATGACGTACGGTGAATATATCTATCATTTGGAGGATTCAATGAGTCGTTTGAAGGATTGAATTTCTTTGAAAGGAAAAATGTGAGAAAAATTTGATTTTCCCAACATGTGCTATACCCTAATTACCAAAAGAAGGTACGTTTTAAAATACAATTTGATCTGAATTATACAAATTGCGAAAGAGTGTAATGGGTCATACGATTCACAAAAGTACGACAAGGATCAAATGGAAAGCACTTACAATAAGATCAGTCCTCTTCACCAAAACAGAACGGTTGGAGGTAAAAAGAGCAATGAACACATGCACTATTATTCACCTCAGACCAAGACAGGGAATTTCGAAAATAAATTCCTGGTAAAGAACAAATTTGCGACAAAAAAGTCATCTTATATCTTATAATCTACCCTAAATACTTCAGCGTCCGGTCTAGAAAGAAGTCTGAGTCAAAAAGAAGTAGCCCTTACAGCACTACTGTACATCTTATTCTGGATGTCTTGAACTGCAGGCTAGTTGATTGAGGGTCATGAACGGTTGGAGGCTGCCCAAGGACATAGTGGTTGCACCTATTCTGGAAGGTCGGTGCATTGAAGAGGACCCTTGAGTTAATCCAAAAAACACCAAACTAGTTGCCTTTGCGGATAGAAGAGTTCTCCCGCCAGGAAGAAACATTGGAGATCTGTGAAGAATTCAAATTTCTGAAAGTAACACTCTATTCCCAAATAAATTGGAGGACTCACCTGGGAGAATTACTATCAGGACAACAAGGGTTTCCGGGGTATGCGGAAGTGTGATTGACAAAGCCAGACACATGATCCCCATCAGTTACAACAAATTAACTTTGAAGACAAGCTCTTTTTGGTATAACAAGAGGCAACTTCAATGAAAGCGCTTACTTGCCTTTTCTCTCTGTATTCTTTTGTAAAAGCCGAGGCGATGGAGGCGATTCTCAGGCTGTAATCGGGAGGCATATAGACAATACCAGCATAAAAATATGTTAATTGATCAATACCATCATCCCATTATCCACTCTTAGGTAATCCTGAAGTGATTATCTGGTTCACGGATAGTTCTAAAGCAAACTTTGGCATTGGAGCTGGTTTAAGCGGATCTAGCCTCGGTCGATATACAAACCTGTATCTCTGTATCTCAATAAAAAGAAAAAATACCCAACAAAAAGTTAAAACGTCAACTGACATCCAAGCTTTGCTTAAGGCTTTCAGCAATATAGCCACTGGGTCTAGACTAGTGAGAAAATGTAAAAAATCCTAATAGGCTGACAAAAGATAACATATTGTCTTTAGTGTGAGTGCCCATACATGATGGGATTGAAGGTGAATAATTGACCGACCACATAGCCAAAGAATGCTTTTGAGGAGACTTCATAGATTCGGTTAACCGGTTATGGTTTGTTATTCTTTCCTTCTCAATTGTACATGATATGGATATTCAAAATTCTACCTATTTTTTTCAAGCTTTGATTAAAAAAAATTTAATGAAAGTGGGATTCATTATCAATTGCCACCGTTCTCAAAACTTGTGGTCACACTTGAGTAGTTTGAATTGTGTTCGTGCTCTATTACATTGACTGAAATAATTTGGAAATTGAATTGGATATTATCATCCACGCTTATTTTTTTATGTTCATTTTTGCCCTTCCCCAGGTACCCAAAGATTGATGTGTCCTATGTCTATCTATTTCTTGACACCCCTACCATTACAATCGCGTGTCAGAACTAGATAATAGAAAGCAATTAGATTCCTACTGGTGCTATAATTATTGATACAGTTGGCGGAGGCAAAAAATAATAGACAGGCAGGTGTAAACTTTATAGAACTTCCTCAGTTGAGTTTTGATTATCAGCACAAAGAAAAAGATCTCTCATAAATTCAGTTATAATAAAAGTAAAAAATGTGAACAGTAGTCTTCAATAGGTTAAAGATTGATTTGAAATTTTTGCGTGATTGGAGGAAATTCAAATTTATTTAGAAAATGAATAATTTAGCGATGGTTTAGCAATACTTGGGTACATCGTTAATCAAATAGAAATAGACTCAAAAATTGATTAACGTTAAATATAAAGTTTTGTCATGAAATATTGCACAAATTAAAATATGTTTATCCGATATGTCACTGATTTGAATTAATTCTTTGATTTCGTTTAAACTTCAACCACCACAACCTGGGTATTGGTCCTATCAGGTGATCATTGTACCCTTAGTTCTGACTGAATAAAATTCCAAGCTAGAAGTTTGTGAGCCAAGGAAAAACTGCAATACTTCAAACAATCATAGACAATCGAGTTGAGGAATATAAACAATAAATTACAACAAATACTAGACTGGTTGGTCTATTATAGTTTTAGTTTGAAAATAAAATAAAACATACCAAAGGTCAACTAGTTATACAACACGGTTTCCATTAAACTAAATGGGTTAAACTTCACATGTTCAAACAAATTCTCTCATTTCAAATTCCCTATTTCAACAAACATTTCTGTTCCTCTGTAATTGCATTATCACGGACAATCTACACTGTATGCCTTTTAATAACGAAATGAGATGACCTCGTAATTGTACAATGCAAATTGAACTCGCAAAATTTTTGCCGTGCAATATACAGCTTTTTACATTGAAATTTTGGATTGTATGGTGCATAATCAAATCAGTAACACACAAACATTTTGAGGAAATGAACGGATATCACGATTCAACCAAATAACAATTTTAGTTATTTAGAATTCGATTCCTAAAGTTTGACGTTTATATTGAAAAATCTACGAATATAACATTTTGAAAATTATATAGGTAGTGCATGCCGTTACCAATATTGTTTATTTATCCAAATATCATCTCAAATATGGTCTGTATAACAAAAGCAACATCAATGTATTGAATAAATGCTAGTCAAAACCTTTAATTCACTCCTCATGTCGTGAGCGATATGGGTAGAATGGACGGTGATATAAAAGAATTTTGAAATAGCAAAATTTGTAGCAAAATCTTCACTAAGTATATGATTTCTGACTTAATTGGTTCGTTTGTTGCCTATATGGTATCCGGAACTAGAACGGCCCAGCCCCGTGAAAGCTGCCCCAATAAAAACAGTCCAAGTAAACTGGTTGAATAGAGAAATTCTCGCTAACCATAATTAAACTTGTAGTATTGCCTGGAGTCTTTCATTTGACTGACACTAGTTGAGTGTGTTGACTACAATTGAAGGGTGTAATAAATTGTAACGGCACAAGATCAGCTCCAATTGTCACTACATCGGGCAGGATATTAGTTGGTTCATCGCGTTATTTCATCAGTTCAAGTTGAGCTACTGACTGGCAGTGGCGGCTCCTTCATTAGGTAATTGAGTCAATGACCTCCCATCAAATAATAATTCAAAATAATAATCAAATAAGTATTTAAAACAATCAAATTATTCCTACTATACATCCTAGTATTCCTCCTAACTAAAATTTACCTAAAATATCTCAAGACCTCCGTGTACAAATACTCGGCGAAAATCAGAGTTGGAAAGCGGGCTGGTGCACATCGTTGACCTCAAGGCGTTAAACGGTACGTAATTTCCGAGCACTGACGATATTCGCAGCGTGAGAGACACACGCCCGAAGTTTACATGTGCTGGGTCAAAAGCCTGGACTAATATCGCCAATAAATCGACTTACGTCCGCTGATTATTACACGCTTAGAAAAGAGTTGAATAGAAGGGTTGGCAGGCCGCGCTATATTTTGTTTTTAGGTTTGTTCTCACAAGCATCACAGACAGTCTTTGCGCCGAATCCGGATTGTCAAAAACTGTCTGTGATGCTTGTGAGAACACACCTCTGAAGGAGAGCATTTGAAGCGGAATAATGAGCTTTGTTATTATTTCGATTTATGATTGTTTTTTTTTGAGAAATTGTTTTTCACCCAATTATTCTATTTTACGCCTCCTGTCATATATCTGCAAATGGTTCAAAATTTGAAAACTGAGAGTGCACAAAGTTTTGGGAAAATATTAAGACTAAAAGTAAAGTGGATTTAAGAATTAAACAGTCAAGCAAGGACAGGAGCAAAGAAGAATATCTCAATACCTATTTAAATTTTATGAAGGTCTTAAATTTCTTCGAATCCAAAGAAACTTTTGATGATTTTCAATTCTTCAAAATTCCGCACAAAAAATACATTCGAAATATCACATTTTCCTGTCGGTATAAAACCAAGTCTTCGGATTCTTACTTCTAATTCTGCTTATTGCCTTTTGAATCCATATTTTGTAATTATATTGAATATACAACGCAGTTTTAAATTCCCTTAACTTCAGTTTGAATTTCCAGAGCAATATCACAAAAATTTTTATGGTACCTAATTATATTTTTTATTATTTTTTCTTCATGTAAAAAAATCCTCCTCAATAATCATTACTATCACTATCTACATTTAATTTGTATCTCATTCCTGATAAACTAATTTTGAGAGTTTTTTTTTAAATAAATCCATCTTTGATACTTACATCAATCATAATTATAAATCTCGTATTATTTTCCACAAACTAAATTTTATGGACCTGTATATTGTAACAGAATGTATCTACAACCAAAATTTCAATTAAATAATTGTATAAAACTGTCAACTTCAACTATATAAATTCATACATTTAATGCAATTAGAGTGTAAAAATATAATTATTCGCAGTATAACAGTTAATTTATTCACTAAGTTTACAACATCCTGTAGATAGCATTCTGTCACAAGTAAAAATATTTTTGTCCACGACCACCTAATAATAAGTCAATATTTTACCTCCTAACTAAAGGTATATGCTACCCATATATCAACTGTCGTCAATTATGGTTCATAATACACTGTAGTGTATTATGGTTCATAATTCACGACTAGAGATGGGGGTACAATATGAAATAAATTATTAAATCTGTGTATTTTGTTAAGGAAATTTGTTTCTGACATATATCGTATCTATAAAATATTGTAATTTTTAGTATTGATACTTTTCATAACGATATTTTCTAATATTAAGTAATTTAAAACAATATATTTATAACGGTACGTTGTATTGATACTTTCTACAGTATCGCCCATCTCTATATATGTCAAATTATTTGAAGTAGCTGCCACAACATTTTGAGGTTAGTTATGACTTTTACTAATTAATAAATAAATTAAGTGTCGTGGACAAAGTATAGTATTCTACTCGCAATTTATGGCCATAATTCACTTGGGTGACTTGCGCCCCTCGCCTGCGGCTCGTGACGCAAACGTCATCGTGAATTATGGCTATCATAAATTGCTCGTTTAATAATATACTATAAATTAATTTATAAGGAAACATGAAATTTGGAGGGTTCTATTGAAATCTGTGAAAGGGTAGAAATTAAACATTAAGAGTAAAAAACTTACCAATGAAAATTGTTGTAATCCAATCCAGAACTTTTTAGTGCGGTTACCATGGAAAATAAAAATAAAAGGTGGTTGTTGAGTTGGGAAGCAAAAACGGGAAAGTTGGTGATTTTTCTTTGAAAAGAAAAAAAAGTTTCGATAGCGAGTTTTTCCTTGGTATTACCAAGGAAATATAGCAAAGTTCGCCAAAGAAAAACTGTACAAGTTTCAACAAACTTGTGTTTGGTAAACATGCCTCCTTATTATTATACTTTGGGTATTTATATCCAGTTCTAAGGCCGGCGACACATTTGCGGTTGCGGCTGCGGTTGCAACCGCGCGGTCACAACCGCTATAACGTTCACACATACAAGCATACACCTTGTCATACCGAGTCCGTCAGTTCAATAATCAAAATGGATTTGGTAGAAACGGTTAGTATAATTTATGCTCAAATTAAGAATTGGAAATGAAAAAGGAGGTACTGGGTCCATCCTTTACACCAAACGCGCTTGACGAATAGTCAATTTCATTGTTTTCCACGGTTGAGAGATCTTTGTATGCCTTGTCGGTAACATCCCACAAGCACGTCTTACTTTGGACCAGAACAATAAATTTTCCGGTATCGAAGACGTACATGTTCAAAACTCGACTGGCTAGGTTTGTGGCTGCGCGGTTAATGTGAACAGTCAGACAAGTAACAACATGTTGCATTTCGGACGGACAGCCGCGCGACCGCGGCAAGATGCGACTGCAAAGACGGTTGCTGCCGCTTGGCCGCTAGTGTGGCACCATTCCATAAACAACCATGTATTTCACAGAACAGCGGTTGCAACCGCAACCGCAAATGTGTCGCCGGCCTAAGAAATGCCGTTGTCTGTTTTTTGGTTATTGGAATAACCAAAGTAGATATAAAAATCATCTTCGTGTTGCTGTGAGGCTTGGAGGCTTCTTCACAATTTTCCCTGCTTCGTCTGATGTTGCTGGTGAGGATTTTCTCACTAAGCCCTTGTGAAATTTGAATATTTCTGCGTAGGTGCATTTTATTGGTAACACATTTTATTGTGTTATTTTTTTTCGGTATTTTTTTACTATTTGTATCACAATATTTATTATTTAGCTTGCTACTTTTTATTTTAATATTCCGACCATAGAATTACATTGTTCATTGACAAATGACATAGTTCATAGAATTAGTGTAGGTGCGTTATTGAGAGGCACCATAGAAAACGATATTTATTCTATGTTTATAATTAGGTATGTCATATTTAAATTAAGACATAGTACTATTCGATTTTAGTTAACTATTTCTCATATTATTCATTTATACTTATATTTAATTATGTCACCTCAAGCTTAATTTTTCATTTAAAGAACAACTAAACAAATAAATTGTCATTTTAATTTCTCGTTGGTTTTTTTTATCTTATGTTAGAGAATACTGTTATAAAAGGTTAAGGAGAATTGCAGGAATTTGGAAATTATAATCCTACTACCTGTTCACCCTGATAGGAATATGAGTCTCTTGTTTTTTTCATTTGTGTAATTGAGCTAGATCTAAACTAAATTAATAATTGCATTTTAAGTAAAACCATAAAAGTTTATGATAAATTCTGAGATTATAACAACCTTGATTTAAATTTTTATATTACGATTGTACCTATAACTTAAAAAAAATTAAAATATTACAAAATATTGTAATGATATATACAATATCTATCAAGTATTGTAACGTTTATTCTAATTTATATTCACATTTAATTTATATTTACAGATATATATTCAAATACAGTCCTTATTTAATAATTCATATAATACACTAAACACACACTAACTATAATTTATATGAGAGTCACATAATAAACACTTTATCGAGGCGCGATTGCTTTCTTCCAGTATCAACACTAACTGACTAACTAACTCCACTGCGATGCTCGTCGCCTATTTATACTCGCACGTATTGTAGTTCTAGAAAACTCTCGAAGTTCTGGTGGAGGCGCTGGGTTTTTCTAGATGTTCGTATTCCAGATCATTCTCGAAAATAAGGCAGAGGAGCCATAGTCGTATCATATGGGAATTTCACTGGTGGCACTAATTGAGCACATTAATGCAGCAGCTCGCGTAACATTGCCCCCTCCTTAAGGGACAGTTCCTCCTGGAACTAAATAGGAAACTAAAACGAGATGACTGTATCGGCAACTGGTTCCCTTGTTTCATTGTCCAGTTGCATGGAAGTAACAAGAGACCGTCTTCTCTGTTGGCTGTGTCTCCCGTGCTTGGCCGCAGACTAGTACCTGCACTTCGGTGTCTCGGAAGATTACTTCTACCATGTTACGGATTATTCGCCAATCTAAATGCCTACATTCAATCTTGGGCATGGCTAGCCTATGCACGTCCAATTCAAGCACATGCTCCCTCAAGCTTCGTAATGCTTCCCAGACATTCTCGTACGTTGGTCTTTCGTCGAAGGTGTTTCTCGTCACTAGGTGGAAATTGTAGCGGGAGCCATCTTGCAGCTTCAGAGCTTTACCTCGTACTGGTAACTGGTTTTGCATATGTCGGGCGCCACTCTTCTTCATGAACAGAGATGCCAGTCCGTGTGCATCGGTTACGCTGGCAGGGATGTTTATTGCCAGTGAGTATTCCTCTGGTACGGTAAGCATGTCTTGTCGTCTTTCAGTTGTGACGCCGAATCTTGCTTTTCCGGTACCACCATAAGCACCCATGAACTCTACAAAAGCGGGATCGGCTACTTCCTGAAGCTGGTTTACTTCCTCATCGTGGTCACCCTCGAATGGCGCTAATCGGTTACGGTGTACCACCTTTGGCTTTCCGTTTGGGATCTTGCTGATACGATAGATGACATCGTTGATTCGTTTCTTCACGAGGTACGGACCGTCCCAAGCTTTCTGCAACTTTGGGGAAAAACCCTTTTGTCTTCTTGAGTTATGTAACCAGACTTTGTCTCCTTCGTGGAAACCTCCTTCTGCTGCTTGCGTATCGTACCTTTTCCTTCATCCTATCGCTAGCGATCTGGAGATTCGATCGAACCAGCTCGTGTACATCCTCCACTCTTTTTCTCAGCTGAGTCACGTAATCTTCACCAGCTATGTCTTCTCCGGGTCGGCATCCAAATTCAAGGTCGCAGGGTAATCTCATTTCGCGTCCGAACAGAACTTTTGCTGGTGTTTGGCCGGTAGACTCATTGATAGCGGATCTGTAGGCCATCGCGAATAGCGAGAGATATTGTTGCCAATCTTGCTGATGGTTAGATACTACTTTAGACAGGTATTTGCCAAGAGTTCTGTTCATTCGCTCTACCATTCCGTCCGATTGTGGATGCAAAGCCGTAGTTCTTGTTTTCTTAATGCCGAGCTTCTCACAAACTTTCTGGAACAGCTGGCTTCCGAAGTTTCTGCCCTGGTCGCTGTGTATTTCCAGGGGCACTCCATATCGGCAAATGAACTCATTCAAAAGCACGTCGGCAACAGTTGCGGCTTCTTGGTTTGGAATAGCATACGCTTCTACCCATTTTGTGAAATAGCCCATCACCACCAAAATGTACCTGCTGCCATTTGCTGTCGGTGGAAACGGTCCGGCAATGTCCAGGACAATGCGTTCAAAAGGGCTTCTGACATTGTACTGCTTCATAGGAGCCTTTTTTCTCCCGTGCGGTCCATTGGTCGTAGCACAGGTAGTGCACTTCTTACACCAGTCCTTCACATATTTGGAACTGTGCATCCAATGAAACCGTTCTCTCACTTTCTGGAGGGTCTTCTTCACACCTAGATGTCCTCCTGACGGACTGTCGTGTAATTTCCGCAGTGCTGCTGCTACCCTTGTTCTTGGAATCACCAACTGTCTTCTACTTTCGGAACCTTCATCGTTCTCGATTACTCGCTGTAGCAAACCGTTTTCCAGAACCAGCGAGTCCCACTGGGCCCAATACGATTTCATCGTTGGCGAGTACCTTGAAATCTCCTGCCAAGTAGGTCGACAGTTTTCCTTTTTCCAATGTCGGATTTTCTTCAAGCCGGGATCGTTCTCTTGTTCCTCTTCCAACTTTTCCGGTGTCTATTCGTCGCTGGTCACCGTGGTTCTTCGAATGGCAGCTTCCTTAGCTTCTGTTTTGGTCAGTGAGAGCACCCTGCTGGGCATGGTCTTCTGTTTGTAGCAGTTCTCGGTCGCTTGCACGAACTGCGTACCTGTCCCATTTCTCCACAATTCCAGCATCTCACAGCTTTCGATTTTCCATTTGAGATGCTTTTCATCATGTTGACAATCTGGTCAAGCTTGTTTTCCACTTGTTCGTCTGCTACAGCCCTCACCTAGCCGTATACTCCGGAAGCCTGTGTAGCTGCTTCGTACTCCAAGGCTGCAGAGAGTACGTCAACCAGTGTCTTATGCCGAGCCATGCGTAGATTTCTCTGCATTTCATGGTCACGAACTCCGTCGATGAATGTCTGTACTCCCAAACATTCCATGACATTCTCCGGTGCCGATGGAGAGGCAAAATGCACCAACCTCGCAATGTCTGCTTCGAATTCTTGCAGAGTTTCGTCGCGTTTTTGTTTGCGGATGTCATTTCATTTTTCATGTCCGTCATTCTATTTTCTATGTCCGCCGAAAGTTTAGTTTCCATGGACGAAATTTCGTTTTTTATATCAGACATTTTGTTTTCCATATCCGCCGAAAGTTTACTTTCCATGGACAAAATTTTATGGAAGAGTTTATAGAGGCGGACGCTTCGTCGGTGAATTCAAACGTTTCCGGGTCCAATCCATTGTTAATCATAGCATTCTTCAGTCGTTCCACTAACGCTGACTTGGCCCCACTTGTGTCCAATTCGTAATCCTCCAACTTTCTTCGAAGCTCTGAAACTTTTAATTCACAAAGTTTCTTCGCCATCTTCCTGTATATTTATTTTTTAATCCCACCACTGACACCAATGTAACGTTTATTCTAATTTATATTCACAATTAATTTACATTTACAGATTTATATTCAAATACAGTCCTTATTTAATAATTTATACACTAAACACACACTAACTATAATTTATATGAGAGTCACATAATAAACACTTTATCGAGGCGCGATTGCTTTCTTTCAGTATCAACACTAACTGACTGACTAACTCCGCTGCGATGCTCGTCGCCTATTTATACTCGCACGTATTGTAGTTCTAGAAAACTCTCGAAGTTCTGGTGGATGCGCTGGGTTTTTGTAGATGTTACGTATTTCAGATCATTCTCGAAAATAAGGCGGAGGAGCCATAGTCGTATCATATGGGAATTTCACTGGGGGCACTAATTGAGCACATTAATGCAGCAGCTCGCGTAACAGTATATTTAGCAAAATACTAATTAAATTGTATCAAGATGTTATCTGCAATGTTTAAAGTAACACATCCACCGGTGTTTTTACCAATTTTTCACGCAGTATCTGTGCCAAAAACCTATTAAATTATCAGGAACTCACAATTAAACGATTCTTTGAATCCATATGAACAACCATGTACTTCAAAATATTTTTTTCACAACTGCAATGGAAAATAGATTTTTTCCCACAATTTACGAAACTAAAAATTGTCACTTTGCCTAAGCCGTGGGAAAGATTTTTTTTCCACTCCACATATTATATTTATACGGAGAATCAAATAAAATTGACAAAAACTTAGTATGCTACTGTCATCTTTAAATACCTACTTAGTTGTCACAAAACTGTCAGATTATATTAAAAGTTTTTAAATTGTAAAAGGTAGTTTCAATCGTGCTTTGATGAAAATCCCAATTTCTATTGAAAATATTAGTTCAACAAGACATATAAGTACTTATTGGAATTTTAGTTCTTTACGTAAGGTTATGTTTGAGCGACCTGGGGTCGCGACGCAAAAGATCTGACCGTTACGCGTTATGTTACGCTACGTTATGTTTCGTTGCTTCGTTATGTGCCTTACTTGCGTTCTTGTGCTCTCTCCTTAGTCTCTCTCTCGTTTACGAAGCAGCGATTCATATGCTCCGGCCGAGATTCGAACCCGGGCCGCCCGCGTTTAATGCGAGCATTCTAGAACTGAACCACCGATGCTAAATTAAAATTCTATGCAAAGCTGGTATTCGCAGTGCTGGTGATCTACTTGAATTTGTTCGGATAAATTTTTACTATTATTTCCATAATTTTTTTTGCGCGGTTAAGGGGTCTAGCACATTCACTTTTTGAAATACAGGGTGTACCGTACCATCATCTATAATAATGAATATTTTGCTAAATATTTCAAACGTCTACCTGTTGTCGTTATTAATATTAAGCAGAATAATTATTTAAAAATAAAATTAACAGTAAAAAAAACTCCTTCACGGGGAATCGAACCCGAGTCTCCCGCGTGAGAGTCTGGTATGCCCACTACTCGACCACCAAAGAATATGCAAATTGTTTATCTATAACGTCAAATGTATTACATAATTTTTGCTTAAAAGGAACTAAAGTTCCTACCGTGTGTCCCGCGACACGTTCTACCTTTTTATAATATAAATAATATGGATACTGATAATAGTGACGATTTTAATAATACTCTGCCAGAGATATTGGATAAAGCTGCAAAAGTAACTTTAGATTTGTTGCGGCAATTTCAAGAAAAAAGTATAAATTGGCAAACGGAAAATTTGTAGAGTGGCGAAGAAATACAAAATTGAAATCTTTTCCGCAAAGTGTACTTTTGGTATTTTTAGAAAACTCGTCAAAAAAATTAAAGGCGTGTACACTTTGGTCACAGTTAGTGCAGTTGTAGAAAAAGAATAGTGTGCAACATGTGGGGAAAGTACTTCTCTCACTCGTGAGAAAAGTTGAACTTCCCCCACTAGTTGCACAATATACTATAATACCTGTATCATCATTCTTGCGACAATTTTCCACATAGGACGATGAATGAGACGTTAATCTGTTTTTAACATCAGGGTTTAGCGGGTTTAGCGTAACGCCGTCATAATAAATTTTTTGAAATGGCAACCTAAGTCAAGTGACATACCTATCACAAAAAAAAGCTTATTTCCTCCACTTTCCAAAAATAATACCAATGTATGTATGTTTCAAACTTAAAATAGATTTGTCTGAACTTCAAGCTAGTTTGTCTTTGAATCACCAACGGAAAATATAGTTTCCAATAAAACAATATGCCTTCCTCTCGTTTGAGTATCTGATGTATAAATCTTAATTAACCAATACTTACTGCCTGCGCCATTATGGTCATTCAATTATCATTAATGCCCGATCGAGTCAACCTGTAACTTGCCATATCAATAGCGAACGCAGTAGTTAGCTCTGCTTTGCTTGCTGACTTTAGATTAACGAGGATATCTCGAACTCAATGCTACGGGAACCAAATCATCAAACTAGTTAACGTACATAAACAAGTTATAACGCAAATGTATATAATTGGGAAATTAACAGTTATATTCCAGAAAATATACCATCTCATTCAAACATGCAGTACTTTTTCGACCGGTAATTGGACGCTGCTCAAAAATTATAATAAAATAGAATTATGAAATTTTGTATCGTGGGCTTTCTCGACATCACGAGTATATGAAATATTATTTCTTTTGACAGCACTTCCAGTTATACCGGAAGTTGATGTTGAATTTGTTCTTCAATGTGGGGGATTTTGAATTTTCTCTCATCTTAGGATTATCGAATGTCAACTGATAAACGTCAATATTTAAATGTGCGCAAGTAAAAATGGACGTTTTTTCCTCGCACTGAATTTACGACCCAATTTGTTTTAATAAGGCTTAGCATCACTTAACTGAGCATAAAATTACAAAATGCTGACAGAGTTCGGTGGAGTTTCATGCGCCATCTTGAAAAAAACGTTTTTGGCCGATTTCTCGGGAGCTTTTCACTCAAGGGCAAAAGCCACTATTATAGGAAATAAAATCTCGCACCTTTTGTTTACCATAAACTTTTTTCTTAAAACTTATATATTAGTGAGCCTCGTCCCCAACGAGGAGTCGGTAGATGTTGACGATTCTGACCATGAGAATGAAGGATTCATTAAGGATGACTGTACAGAATTCTTCAGAGGAAGAGGAAGGGGAAGAGGAAGGGGTAGAGGAGAGGAGTGGAAGGAAGAGGAAGAGGAAGAGGAAGAGGAAGAGGAAGAGGAAGAGGAA
>CAJUYH010000654.1:0-60339 GCA_910591685.1 Galerucella tenella
GTATGTACATCGGGCATAAACAGATTTGTATACCCTCGGGCGACTTACAAACCTTCCAGCTAGAGGCACTCGGGTTCGTAATACGTCGCCCTCAGCGCATAAACATCTATTTATATCCTTGGTACACAAATAACTATTATTCAAAAAATTGGATTAAAAATGGACAAATCTGAATATTAAGTTGATACGACAAAAACCAATATTTTATCTCAATGAGAGAAATCCATTAGGCTGGTACTTATTCAAGAAAGTGTAAAATTCCATTCAAGGGTTAAACTTGCTTAGGGGAATGGAACAGAATCATTAATTTTGTACAAAGAATGTCATCTACACATTCGAGAAGTGTGTCGTTTTAATAATTAATGTTAGCGAAATTATCAGAGCTCTACGCTTTACTTTCGAACAATGCCATATTCGCTATTGGAAAGTCATTCAAAAGTTTCAAACTTTCAAGTATTTTCGACGTCATAGCAACTACGCCAAGTCATCTCTGCTTTAACGATCGTTTTTTGGGAAATTTATTCCTCAATACGATTTATTCAAATACATAGTGTCCCAAAAGCGTTAACCACTTACCAAAATGAAAAACAAACAAATTGTACTAACCGCTAGGACCGAACTAAATTCACATTTCACGTCTACCTATTAATAAAAAAACACCTTTTTATATGATTTTCAGTGTGATTTTTTCATTTTTCCTCGAAAGACGCCTTCAGAATTATGTCGAGTGAACAGTTTTCATTTAAATGCTCTGTATATTAGTAATTAATGGGAGCCGATACTTTCTAATGATCAATAATATGTGATAGAAGTACGTACAGCTTCTCATAACTCCTCCCATATGAAAAATATTTCATTGAATATAAATAGAAAACTTGCTTGAATAATGTGAAAGGTAGTGGTAGTTTTTCGGGAAGTTAGTTCCTGGACCTAGCCTTAATGGTTAACCGTGTCTCAGCACAGACACACAAAGTTGCATCTTAATTAACTTTTTAACGAGCAATCAAGAAAGTTTGCTATAAGTTTTAAAGTTTACGGCATCATCATATCTTTTAGGTCGGTTTTGATCATGTTGGTGATATTATGTAGTTGATTTCGTCAAATTTTAGCTCGAAACTTGTGAATAACTTCCGTAATTATTTGCATACTTTGCGTTATTTTTTTTGTTGATATTTAGACTTTTCCTCAATTTTAGATAGCAAAAACAGATGTATATTATCAAAAATAGCTTCGCATTTTTCCATGAAAAAGGGTTTCAAATGTTAGTCTAGTCGGGTTAGCATTAAAGGTGGATGTGAGAGCAGTAGGCGAGATTTTTAATGGAATCAGTCAAAAATATTATGGTAAATGATAATCAATTGCCTCCACAGGTTTTCAGGCTGTGCTAATTGCACAATAACAGTTTATATCCAAAACAACCAAAAATGGGCCTGTTTTCGACGTGTTTTCGAACAATTTTACTCGATACGTATTGAGTTTATCGTATATATGTATAAAAACAAAGTTATAGAGCGTAAAATTTGCTATGAAATTCCGGGGTTCACAGCGTATGAATAAGTGAGAAGAAAATTGGAAAAACAGTTCTTTTTCGGACGCAAAATACTAATGCAATCTATGAAGGAATGTGAGTAATTATTTTTTCTCATGATACCTTATTTATTCACGAGCTGAATGCAACAAACGCGGCTTCGATAGCTTATTTAGTTGCCGAGTAATCTAATTGCTAATAAACATTAGGTGGAAGAAATAGACATTTTTGGAATAAGCACATATGCCACAATAGTTATTTGTATACTAAGGCCGCAAAATGCTTTTTTCTACTACCGTGTGTAAAGTACGTACTTTAGACACATTTTTGAGTGCGTAAAACTTTATTTTACGCACTAGTGCGTAAAGAGTTTTACTTTACGCACTAGTGCGTAAAGAAAAAATTCCAATATGTATGTAGTTATAGATATCTAGTCTTATAAAAATATAGGTATAATAAACGGATATTAAATCTAAGTTTTTTTCATCAATTGGAGATAGAAACCTATAGAATTCGGTAAAGTAACCTAATAATTATTGTTAAATAATTATTGAGTACTGGAAATATTACGGTAAATAGGCATAAGTTGGCGGTGAGTGACTGACATTTCTTTGTGAATTGAATCTGACATTTAAAATTTAAATTGAGATCTTCCGACTATACCTAGGGTAAGCAATTGTATTTTATATTTAAGAATTGAATATTTTTAGAAAACTATGATGTTATTTTACAACTCCTTAGAGCAGGCTAAAGGATTAAAATTTAATAACTGCACAAATTGCACTTTTAATATTCATATTATTAATAATTGAATTCGTTTGTTGTTTTGTTAATTTGTTCATATTTTGATTATAATATCCAAATCATTTATAATATATCTTATTAGAAATTAATAATAGCGTTAAAGATTCTTCTAAAGAAAAATTTAACTTACTTTACGCACTAGTGCGTGAAGTATGTTTCTTTACGCACTAGTGCGTAAAGAAAATTACTATTAAACTTTTGTATTTTAATTAAATATTCGCTAGTAGAAAAAATATTGTATGCAATTCGTGTGTAAAGACCTTTTTTTCGACTCATGTGATTGTCGCATTCGCCTGCGGCTCATGCGACAATATTCACATTCGTCAAAAAAAGGCTACTTTACACACTAGTTACATAAATAACTATTTCGCGTTCCGAGAGAGAGATTATCGCCGAGGCCACTCCGGCCGAGGCAAGATAATCTCGAGGTGGCGAAAACATTTCGCGGCCATAGTATACACAATATTTTTCGTGCAACCGTGAAAATTACATAATTTCAATAAACATTATGTCTTTTTAGAAAAGACAGTTAGTTTTTGGTTCGAAATACATTGTTATTGTCATATTTCAGAAATGTCAAATGCTGTAGTGGCGTTCAGTTTGCCGGCAGTCACTATGGGAACGGCCGTAAAAATTTTTGTCGGCCGTCACTCTGGGTAACGGCCGCAAAATATCATTCTCTGGGCAACGGCCGCAAAATATCAATTTGCGGCCTCTGTTGCGGCTGCAAAATGCTTGTTTTGCGTCTGGTTTGACGAAAAAATTGTTTAAACTCACAATAATGTTTTTACACATACTAAAAGGTTACAGCTATCAGATGCAATTATTCAATCAACAATATTTCGGTTTAACTGACTCAGACGTTGGTTCAAAAAAGTGGTTCAAATTTTACCAGCATTTTCTGCTAGTGCTGCACCTTTCGGGTGTATTGTTTTCCGGTTACTTTCTTAGTGCGAACTTTTTGAGTCTTGGCGTTTTCTGCTTACGCACACTTTGATCTCACTGCACACCTGGGGCAACTTCATCGACACTGGCTCCGGGAGTCGGTGCATCGGTTCCATTGCAAATATGGCTAATGCTTACTTACTTTTTGTGAAGAGTTTCTACAATCCTCTTCATCTGTTAGTGATAATGAAATACAATTTTTGACCAAAAAAATGTCTAAAATAAACCACGAATTGCGAGTTATGCTGTGAAAAATAATATTTTCGGTTTCCAATTAAATTTCCAATTCCAATTAAATATTGTTATTTTATTATTTTAAATTCAATTATTCTTGGATTAGGAACTGAGAATAGTAAATTCTTCAACGAGTGCAGAATGATGGCTATTATTCACGCGGATGAAGTTTCCAAAACGAGGGAGTGCAGCGAGTGAGTTTTGGAATCATCCAAGTGAATAATAGCCATGCTACACAAGTAAAAGACTATACTTTCTCTACGATTAAAAAGAAAAAACTTCCAGTGAGGATCGAACCTCGATCGTCCGCGCCATAGTCAACCACCACTAGGCCATAGAGCATATTTATAAAAATGTAAAGAGTAAATATATATACGTAACTCATATTTTTAATCGGAACCCTTACATTTATAAATGAAATTAATTTCGGGAGGCGTACCTACATATTCACTATCGCTACTGTTGTCCATTTTTTTTCTATTATAATACGTAAAGTTATGATTCTATAATTATTTTGACGTTTCAAACGACTCGCTGTCAGAAACGATTTGCGTTCTTAGGTATTCCTTTTATTATTCACTGGTGTGAACAATTTATATCATTATGCAGCTAAATATGTGAAAATAATTTGTGTGCTATTATTTAGTCGTGGCGAAAATAGCCGTCAGATATCTTTGGTTAAAGTGCACTAAATAGAGCTTTCTTTCTCTGCTTAATTTGTCAAAATGTAAATTCCTCGGATAACCCGCAAAAGTGCATTGACGTCACATGCTGCACTCAGTGCGCTCTTGCACTGATGAAGCAGAAAACGCTATTTGTAACAATTAAGATATCTGTGCGGTTTTTCATTTCAATTGAAATCTGACAAAAAAACCTAAAGGACTTGGAAACACACAGCTTTTGGCGTTTTGAACGTTCAATTTGGACTAATTAATCCCGAGTTATTGAATCCCAAACTTGATTAACGATTCTCGGCTAGCGATCAACAAGCTAACAAAAATGAAAATTCCGATATGCAGGTACGATTCAACCTCCAGCCACATATTATAATTTGTGCTCTCGCCGCTATACTCAGCCATGCCCTCCCCTCGGAGTCACAGCGCCGAGAACCTCTCCCGCGCACATTCTCTCTTCTATTAGATTTAATTGTTGATCAGTTATAAAAGGTGTGTGTTGAAAAATATCTGGAAAGTATGCAGAAGGGCCTGCATGACAGTATATGTATAGAAATTGTACATATATATACAAATGAACTTCCAAAGTGTACCGTATTTTCTTGAATCCATGATATTATACAGCAGAAAGATGGGAAGTTTGGCTTGTGTATACTGTGAATTGATGGAATAGCGATTTATTGCAGTGAAAAATTCTTCAGTGGAGTTTTTCATCGAAGGGAAAGCTTATAAGCTGGTTTCTGCCAGACTGTAACCGCGTATCTTGTAGACCTGCAGCCGCGGATTTGAGGGCAGATAGACAATGTTATTCTTCACTTTTAGTTCGGGTAATTAAAATCCATGTCCCTGAATCATAGATTAAAGAAGTCAACTCAATATGCCATACCATTATGGCGTCTCTTATTTTCCACTGTGGACTTGAATTATGGGCCCCGCGATGTTGTTTTGAGATCTTTGATAACAATGAACTGTAGAACAAAGATTCAAAAAATTCCATACGTCTGGGGCTTCGCCAAGTGGCCGATATAATGGGGGCAAATATGTCATCTTCAGCAAATCCCCAGAATGCCATTTCGCCCTCACTTATTGTAACGTTTTTTATGTTTAATGAATAATTTTTACTAGTATATTGTTATTTTATGTATTCTACATAGAGGTATGTTGAACTAACATACTAACTTGATTTCCAAGTAGCTCTACCTGCTTCTTTGCGATATTTTCTATTTTATTATTTACAAAGCAAAACGATTACTATATTGTTACGAGCTCACTGATTCAGAAGCCGGTCCTGTCACAAACTATGAATGCGACCTTTCTAGAAAGGTTCTTTCGCAGATAATATTCACACTGTTCTCGAATCGTACCATACAGCGGTTTATTATATAGTGTGTAAGTAATTATAGTGTGTAAGTGTTTCTTCAATAAATCAATAGTAATTAACCATAGTGAGCGTATAATTTTATCCAACGGTAAAAACAGTTCAAAAAAATAAGAAAAACCTTACAATATTAACCCCAACAATATTGGTTTCTTAAAAATTGATTCCCTTTGAATGTTTGCACGTTATACATGTCATCATTCCCCTTTCTTGTTTCATAAAGCCCAGAATGTTACGATTTTCATTTCGTTTGCTCTTTTCCGTCGAACTTTCTTCGTATATATATATATATATATATATATTTTATTGTATATAACCAACACTCCATTTATGAGTCAGACTTCAGCATCAATATCCACACATCAATAGATTGAAGGCGCAAAGGCGGGTGCTGATCCGTACTTGAATGGCTTCAGGTTTCAGGTTATATGCCGAAGTTATCGCGACTTGGCTATTCGACTTAACTTCACAGGATTTTCTCTGTTTGTGATCCCAAAAAATGTATTTTAACCTTACACAAAGGATGTTTTTAAGTGATTGCTTTTTTATTTCGTATATTTTCGATTGACTGTTTTACTTGTATCGAGAGAAACCTTTATTTATGAATTCTAAACGTGTATATACAGTTCATTTGATAAATAAACCTAAACTCTTCCTTAGTATCATATACAATGCGTCCATAAAGGAACGCATGAATTCACCACTAGCTAAATAATCAATAATATTTGAAATCCCCAAAACAGGGAGATTTTTTATTTGAATTTTTTATTTTTCAAAATTATAATCTAATATACAGGGTGAACACTTTCTAATCCGAGCGTATTAAACTAAGAGTGGTCCGACTATAAATAGTACTCCTTATTAAAAGTAGGACCTTGTGTTGAGAGTTCATTTGAAAAATAAACCTAATTTCTTCCTTAGTATCATATACAATGCGTCCATAAAGGAACGCATGAATTCACCACTAGCTAAATAAACAATAATATTTGAATTCCCCAAAACAGGTCGATTTTTTATTTGAATTTTTTATTTTTTCAAATTATAATTTAATATACAGGGTGAACACTTTCTAATCCGAAAGTGTTGAACTAAGAGCACATATTATAAAGAGAACAGATACGACTCCCGGTAAAAGATCAAACGATTTTCAGCTCCGTCGTCAATGACCTTAGACCTTTAACTCGGTATGGCCGCGATGTTGCCAGTTTGAAATATTTTCTAAATTTCTTACCAAATTGCAGTGTTGACTCGGGGACAATAACAATTTCTAGTGCCGGATCTAGTTTTTTTTGGTTAGGTTAAGTTTCCACTTAATCTTTGAAACTGCGCAATGAATTAAAACAATAATCATAATCGAATATATATTTATGTATTTATTAAATACCTATATGTACATTCCTATGATTTTTTATAAATAGTCATTACTCGTGGGAGAATAATTAATAAATACATTTTTAGATAACACAAATAATTACAAAAATCAACCAAATTTTAAAGTACAAATAATTCTTAGTTTATTCATTATCAAAGAGAATACAATATACACCTATGCTAGGGAGAATTTTGATAATAATTTGTAGCACCAAAGTTAATATCAAAACTTTAAAATTTCTTTTTTCAAAGGCCGGGATATTAAATTATATACTCTCATCCCTTGGAAATCGAAAGAACTTTATTTTTATTTCTGATTTAAATTTTTTTGGACACACTCTGTATGAACAATACACTCCGCCGTGATGTTTATTCATTTTATAAGAATAATAATCTATACCACTATATTTTTATAGTTAATATTACCACAACGCACAATCGATTAGTCGAATAACACAATCAATATCGCCGATTGAACACCTTCAAACAATGAAGCAAACAAAAATAGCGTTATGAATTTTGAGCACAGATTACAAGTGATTTTGAGCATGTTTTGACGTTTTGATTATGTTAGGTTAGGTTAGCCGTCACCATTATTGTGCATGGTTGCCGAGGATGTGGTTTGTGAAAAAAGTATATATTTATGGTATGATTTTTATACATTATAATCTTTTCAATTGTATAATTCTTTCAATGTTGATAAAATTGATTTGAAACAACTAATTATCGAATATTTGTATCTGTATAACTATCACACTTGAAAAAATGCTTATAAAATATTTGGCCCATGATCGTAAATTGAAGGAAATATTATGCAAATTGACAACCCTCTTGACAAATTTCGCGAAGCAGCCCGAACGGATTCGACATAAGACGATGGGCATTTAAATGGGTATGTCCACCCATCTCTCTCTTTTTACTGTTCTCTGTCAAGCTTTCGTATCTGTTCTCTTTATAATCTGTGCTAAGAGTGGCACGACCATAAATAGTACTGCTTATTAAAAGAAGGATCTTGTGTTGAGAACTCGCAAGCAAAACTTCCACATTTGTCCAAACTTAGCGTACTTTTTCCGTTCTAGGCTCGTCTGACTGCTTCCTTTGGGATTATTGGGTTTTAACGCCAAAATTCAGCAGTTTTGGATTTAACTTTTTGGACACGTTTCATTCACAAAATATCGGAGAAAATTTCATGGTATTGGCCAACTGATTTGCTAACAGCAACTTCTCTTGACGCTTGCATCTGCTGTTGACGTGCTGGGTCATCCAGAGCGTGCTCCATCTTATCATTTTCTTGGCCTTCTTGGAAGAGTTTGTAACACAACTCGTTCAGGACGATTTGTACCACATACATTTTTTTTTGCCTAGAGTACACTCACCATATGCCACTGTCAACATTTCAATAGTTTCGGAGCAATAAATCCCATTTCTCACGCAGAATTTGATGCAAATTCTCCGATTCATTTTTTTTTCATTCAGCTTAAATGTATGGCCATTATCGCGAGTTACATTACAAATATATGATAAAACATAGGTTGACAAATGAAAAACAATTGTTGTAATCAGTGAATAAAGTAAGTGGTATTATATCTTGTTTATGAGCTGCTCTTCCTCCAGGAACTGGATCGCCTTTTCCACTTGGTTTTTGTTAGGTTAGATTTTACACCAAGCTGTTGGTGTGTCATGGCTAAATGTGGGCACTCAGAATATGTTTTATTGTTAGCTTCATGTGGCAATATTGGCATTTTGGCAGAGAAGATGATGTCATTATATATCCATGTGTAAGTCGAGTGTGTCCAATACGTAGTCCACGAAAAATAGCCATGTTTCGTTTGGATAAACCAAAGTAGGTGGGTTGGTTCACTGTTGGTTGAATGTTACGTAGCATTGAAGTTACGTGATTCCAATGATTTTGCCAGGTGGTTAAATTTAGTTTTTCAAAATAAGCTTTCACTTCTCTAGATATTTGTAAATCAATGATGTCGGGATGGCAAGAGGCTTCTTTTGCGAGTCAATCTACTTTTTCGTTACCTATTATCCCGATGTCGGAAGGAACCCATATAATGGTGACAGTTATGTTTTGAATTCTGAGCAGTTCATATCTGTCATGTATATCTTGGGCTATAGGATGGCTGGTAAATGCGTTTTTTATCGAATGTATATGGGATAAGGAATCTGTGCATATAGCTATCTGTGAATTTGTGTATTGTTGCACAGATTTAAACGCTTGTAAGATAGCGAATAGCTCGCCTGTATTGTCACTCCGATATGTTCTTGTGCAGTGGTTACAGAGCATCCTGGTTCAGTCTTTGAGGCATCAGTGTAAAGAACCATATTATATTGTTGCCTATTCAATAGTTCAAGAAAAGCTGACCGTAAAAAATTAGAGCTAGTTTCGTCCTTGTTAAATTTGCAGAGAGAAATATCAAATTGGGGAAGGATTTTTAACCAGGGTGGAGAATTGGAGAGTGGAAGAGGTCTGGTTTAAAATAGTTCATTTTTTTGGTTAAGGTTAGAATGATTATTGGAAGTGGGCGAGCGTTTGAATAACATGGAGGGATATCTTGGGACTGATGAGTTGATGTTATTAATGGATACACTGGATTGAAAGAATTTTTGCAACAGCAACAGATCGCCAAACACACAAAAAAGTTCTAGCTTTTATGTCTCTTACATACAAACAATCGTTTGGGACGAGTGTATCAATTAAAAATTAAAAATCTAGCATGAAAAACCATTGAAAATGGTTTATTTTTTCAACAAGCCTCGTATATCCATGTCACTAATCGAGGTAACTCACTTTTTTGAATAAAAAATAGCAGAAGTATCTCACAACAACCCTAAGCGAATGAAAAAGCTTAAGCGGAAAACGAAAAGGGTCAGCAAATATTCATGTTATAAAATGGAAAGCTGTGGTGAGAGATCTGAGAGGGTGTCTATCTGTGTATGTTATTTTTCACATTGCGTTAAGTGGCTGTCAATCACTACCATATGGAAATGGAAGAAGATATATTGACAACATTCTCCAAGGAAATAAAAAATAGCAGAGAAGCAGTTCTTCGCTATAGTCGATTTTTCGTAAAATACTATCCAACATTCAATTAAAGAGATACCATAATGTAAATAATAATAATTTGAATTTATCCGAAGATTATTCTCCTCATATTCATCTTAATGAAGTGAGTATAATTTGTTACGCAAGAGGTTTGACGTCAAGGACTGACGTTACCATATGGCAACGGAAAACATAGCTTCCATTTTTACCATCTGCACTGTATATCTCCCTAGTTTTTGCTAGGTGGCGCCCAATATTCGTTTAAGGAGTGTACTCTGAACTCTGAACAGTATTTCAGTTTGGTTTTAATCTTTCAAAACATGTGCTAAGTGTTAGTTATTGTAGCTTAAATTATAAATATGTACTTTTTTGTATGTTGTTTTTTATTTCACCATACGCCTTAGGATTTTTTTGCAGGAAGATATTTTTTGTCGGTGTTACCATATGGTAACACCAGTCCAATGCAATATCAATGTTTTAACAGGTGGCTCTTTTTGAATCTTCTAGAACATTTGAAGGAAAGGGGATATCAGGGCACTGGTACTGTTCGCGAAAACCGCATTCCCAGAAATTGCCCCATGTCGGACAAAAAAACTCTCACAAAAAAGAAAGAGGTACATACGAAGGAACGATTGAAAGAGGAACAGGTTTTATGGTAGTTCGTTGGGTGGACAACAACGTTGTTAGTGTTGCATCAACCTGTCACGGTATTTTACCTATATCTCACGTAAAACGCTACAGTGCTGCCCAAATTATTATGGTACCTCGTCCATTTTTGATAGGTGAATATAATGCGCACATGGGCGGTACAGATCTCATGGACGAGAATGTATCAAGATACAGGATAGGTATTCGCAGCAAGAAATGGTGGTGGCCTGTTTTCACCTGGTTTGTTGACGTCACAATAACGAACGCCTGGCAACTACACAGAAAGTCTGGTGGAAAACTGACGCAACTCGAATTTCGAAGGGAAATTACAACATGTTACTTACAAAGTTATGGGACCATCCCTAAGCCTGGTGGACGACCTAAAACCTCAAAAACCAGTCTGTCGCTGGATAGAATTTCAGACGAGGTGAGGTATGATGGAATCATGGATCATTTAGTTGTTGAAACACCGGATAAAAAAAGAAAAAGATGCGCAGGCGAAGGCTGTTCATCGAGTGTCCGCACAATGTATAACAAATGTGACTTGTGGCTTTGTATTCCATGCTTTTACATATTTCATACCAAGTAAATGTTTTCAAAATTTTTCATGCATTTGAGTTAAAATTGTAATATTTTGTAAAGTTAATATTTTTATTAAAGAGTATACACAAAAGCCTAGCGTTACCATATGGTAACAGCATTTTTTTCCAAAATGGTGAGCACAATATTTTTTTTTTCGAATTATATACGTCTAATCACGAAAATACAAACATATATTTCAATTCAGGAACTGAAAACAAATGAAAAAAAACTTCGCCTTTGAAGGGTTAAATGCACATTTATTGAAACTGTAAGTGTCTAGATCCCGAACATACTAGAAAAGTAGACAGACGTATTATCTAATGCCAGCATTAATAATGTCTAAGTTTATTAATTTAAAAATTGAGTAGATGAGGCTTGCCCTTGATGAACATCCATAATAAACGATAGAATAAAACAATTTAATTTGTTTAAATCTACATTATGTTTGAGCCTATGCTCAACTTAAAGTTGGCACGAGTTTCGCTAAAACAGTAGCTTTCTCAAACGAGTGGAAGTATAATACAGTGCCTTAAGACTAAATATAAAATTTACAGTAGAAATTGAACAAAATAGGTCTATAAACTTCCCATGCCTTACAATTCCAAATATAAGCAATAAACATGATTTTTCTATATTTCACAAACCATCACATACAGACATTACAATTCATAGGTACGGTCCACCCATTCAGTCATTAATTAGCAGCTTTCAATAGTATGATATATAGACTTTCAACAGTTCCATTATATACTGACAATTACAACAAAGAACTGAATATCATAAAACAAATGGCAGTCAGTAATAATTACGATCCAAATTTAATAGACAATATCATAAATAAAAAGATACTAAAACATACTCCAGAACAAGTATTTCCTTCTACAAAAGGTAGATCGTGTCGCGGGACACCCGGTAGGAACTTAAGTTCCTTTTAAGCAAAAGTTATGTAATACATCTGACGTTATAGATGAACAATTTGCATATTCCTCGGTAGTCGAGTAGTAAGCAAACCAGACTCTCACGCGGTAGAACCGGGTTCGATTCCCCGTGAAGAAGTATTTTTTTATTTTTAAATAATTATTCTGCTTGATATCAATAACGACAACAGGTAGACGTTTGAAATATTCAGCAGAATATTCATTATTATAGATAATGGTACGGTACTCTTCATGAGGGAGTCAGACTGGCAACATCTACTTATAACAGCATCGTATATTTAAAAAGGGAAACCGTAGCATTATACAAATTGGACATTCAAAAACTGTACGTTTACCACAAAAAAATTAGTGGAAACATAAAATTGAATAGTTAAATTTTCAATTTGATGTTATATTACAGTTTATAAAAATTTGTATTTTCTAGTGGGTCGTAGAAAAAATATGCTGTTCGACTCGTGTGGATTGTTCATATCGCACTTGAACGATTGTCGTGCTCAAACTTGTCCTCGTGCGATATGGCCATCATATCTACAAACTACTATTTCTATCAAAATATGCCCTTTTACATTTAAAAACAACCTGCCAAATGTCAAATCAATTTATCCATCCATTTTAAAGTTATCGAGTCAAAACAGTTTTCAAAATTTCAACACCCTGTATTTCGAAAAGTAAATGTGCTAGACCCCTTAATCCTCACATCATTTTACGAGAGGAATCTACATGCAAACGTTGTAATTACCCTTAACGTTCGAGATGCTTATACCATTTTTTGCGCGATCGTATTAAAATAAATTCCGAATAAAATAATTTAAATTTCTTCGAAATGAACGAAATGTCAAAAGTGACATTTATACTTCTCGATCAGTTTAAAATATATTTTGCATTTTGGTGAAATTGTTTTTTGATTACTTTTCGACGTCTGAACGGTAAGTAGATAACTTACCGACGTGTTAAACTTAGAAACACACAACATACCGTCCTGACAACCGATGCTGTAATTAAACAAAAAAGATTAATCGCGCAAAAAAAATTATGGAAATAATAGTAAAAATTTATCCGAACAAATTCAAGTAGATCACCAGCACTGCGAATACCAGCTTCGCATAGAATTTCAATATAGCATCGGTGGTTCAGTGGTAGAATGCTCGCCTTCCGCACGGGCGGCCTGGGTTCGATTCCTGGCCGAAGCATATAAATCGCTGCTTCGTAAACGAGAGAGAGACTCAGGAGAGAGCACACGCTCGTAAGCAAGGCACATAACGGAGCAACGTTACATAACGTAACGTAACGGTCAGATCTTTTGCGTCGCGATCCCTGGTCGCTTAAACATAACCTGACGTAAAGAATTAAAGTTCCAAAAATAATCAATTCAAAAGCTTAACATATTTTGGAATACCATCCTTGAAAATCAAATCATTTTTAGAAACTTTAGACTTGAATATTTGCTTAAAAATCGATTACAATTTCATCCAAACTCATTAAGAACAACAAATCTAAATCTTCACAATTGAAGAAACCAGGAGTTTATGAATTGAAATGTGGTAATGACAACTGTGATAGAATTTAAATAGGTAGAGTTTGTCCAACCATCCTCTGCCGTTACGCGTTACGTCATACATTTTCCATAATCTTGATCCTTCATTCATGAAATGGATGAGACAAAATGAACGTATTTCTTAACTAATGTCGACGTAAATTTTATTTGTTACTTTTCACAGTTCAGTTTGCATGTTTTAAAAACAACTCATAACATAATGTGTCATTGATTATAGTTTTGAGGTCAAGTTTAAAATAACATTTAACTAATAGTTTCTTTTCATTTTATCCCCCGGCCTAGCTTAGCTAACTACAGAATTCTTAGCTAAGCTGAATTGTAGTTCGAATCCCTGTAAAGTCGACAATATCGGCGCAAGCGAATTTGCATACAAACAAAGATGGAAAGGTAAACAAATTAATAAATCAAAAATTTATTGAATCAGAACTTCCAACTTTTAAGGTTAATTAAAATAAAAATTACCAGTAAAATCAGGAAACTAGTAGCTAAGAAAATGGATTTACTGGATCCACATTAGAAACAAAACAACAGAAGGATTTTTTGGCGAGTTACCGTTTTACAATCGGTAACTGATAATTTGCTACCGCTCCATTTTCGCGAAGCAACGGTTACAGGGGAGGGATGAATGACGTCACAAATTGACGTCATGATTTATAAGACGGTAGCACAACTCTATAGGTGGGTGATGTGTGGTTACAAGTTCAAATAATAAACAAATATGGCGAAAGAAGGGGTGTTAGAAGCTGGCAACATGAATGACGAACAGCTAGATGTTGAGAATTAAATCAATGACGAATCGCTTGTTGAAGTCTGCCTGAATAATAAAGGACAGGACTATCTAGTAGTAGTCCCCTTACAAACAGCATCCATATGATTAAATGGTAAGTACCTAAATAAAATTATTGTTATTTTTAGTGTATTGAGCTTTCTGGGCTTTAGATCCAGAAGAAGCAAGCAATTTTATCGAAAACCAATTAAAAGAAAAAGATTCTTCTGTAGTGCAGTCTGAGGAAACTCAAGTAAGAAAGGTGGTTTGGGCTTCCAAAAAACCCACTGGGCTAGATCATGAAGCCACACAATACTTTTTGCAACTAAGAGCATCATACTGCCAAAAATTTGATGACAAAAAAAATCATTAAAAGACACCAATTGAGTGCAGTGTCTCCTGGAAATATAGCAGAGAAAAACGACTAACGCTTTTTCCGGATGTGTGGGATAATTTCCACCTCTATATTTCTTTTTTATTAAAAAATAAGTATCATTTTCCAGCACCACATTCAATAATTTAAAGAATGTTTCTTTTCTCATCCTAAACAACCTAAAAAATTCCAGTTTATGGTAATATTCTATCTGTCTATAATGGACTTCACGTAGAACTATGGTAATTTCAGGATCGTCAAAAAAATAATTTGCTATAAGACAACTATTGTCATTGAAAAAAAACATTATTAAAAACAGAAATTAACCAAAACAAACTCATTATGAAGACTTTCAACTGTCATTGTATCATTTAGTTACCTCTTTTTATAACCGCGATGTTTTCACGAAACCTCTGAAATAACTGTCCAAGGCAATGAGTAGGGATATAACCTCTTGGTGACTAGCGGTTATCAACGGTAACTCGCCAAAAAATCCTTCAGGTCTCGAAGAAGGTAAACCTTTATGAATTGAAATAAAAATTCCAAACAAATATGTTTTTTAAAGTTGGGTTAGAATCTTTATCAGATGTCAAAAATGAGTGACTCTTCATGCATTCGCGATTAAAATTATCTAAGAAATTTTGCTAAGTCAAAAATCCGGCATACTTGGCGGAGGCAAGGGGGGAGGTCAGTTGATCTTAGTAAATTTAACTTCATTGGTAAAACGAACGCTAGCTTAGCTTAGTTTAACTTAGGTTAGCTTAGATTGGTGGTAGAAAAAAAGCAACTGATATAAGACAAACGTAAAACAGCAGAAAACGTCACCAATTATGACGTAACGGCAAAGTATGGCTAAACACACTGCCCAAGAAACACATTTCATTCACCAAGCTAATAATGCTAGATCGAGGCATATAATTAAGAAAAAATGATAAAGTTTAGCATATTCTAAGCACATTAATCATTGTAGAATTATTTCAGCCTTCCTTAAAAGACGTATTATTATGTTGTTTAAGACTAAATATTGCAACCAAGTAGCAATGATTGCTATTAAGTCATGAAAAGTTGCCAAAAAATAGAGATAATGACTCAAAAAAATGCCAAGAAAATGAATAGCCAAATTGAAATTTAGTGTGGTCATAAAATGCCTTTAAGTGCTCCAATTAGTGCCATTTATAAGCGATACTATATAAAGTTTTGTATTGGAATTAATTTGGACTAATTCCAAAAAAATACAGTTTTGCTAACCTTAATGTGATTGTGAATCTCAATTCAGTTGAAAGGTTTCATGATTTTCCAGAAATCATTATAGAACATGGAGAAAAAGATTGGAATAAAAATTAATGGAAAATTACAAAACCACGGAAATTTGGACGAATAGGTGCGTACTACAGGCGTGTACATAAAAGTAGTAACGCAGCTAAAAGTTACAACGAAATAACTATAGACACAGAAGATCACCTTTCTGGTTCTTAGACCACGTCTCTCTATTGGCCTTGTCGTGGGACTCTTTCTTAATAGGCTAATACCACTACGTCCTGGTGGAAAATTTATTGTTGCTGTTGTTCCCATCCCATGCCTCAGGGGCAACACACAAAATTTTCTCTCCACTCTCTAAGGTGTCAATAACTTTAAAGGTGCTCATTTTTTATTACGAAATGATTATAAAATATAACCTACATAAAACAATCTAGCTATTACTCAAAACATAACCTCACAATAATATTCTTTTTCTTCAACTTTATAATTCTGAAAGCTTTCACAAAGCAATACGAACAGCTATCTAGTTTTTAATTCCATAAAGCTTCGTATTGGCATAAAAAAATGCTTATAAAATACAATAAAGACATGGCCGCACCGTTTGCTCATGATAATGAGCAATGTTGCCATAGTTTTCATATTTATATATTGATAGGTAGGTATATGATACTATTTTTATATATAGAATATGCAAATAATCTGGTTCAGAACATTATTTTTTGTTTTCAAACTGGCCCCTCTGTTTCCAGGAAGTATTTCGTTCACATTTTACAGAAAAGTAAGGTTTGCAGAGATTTATAATGGTTCGCAATGATATTTTCCAGTTTCAAAAACAATAATAATTGTCATAATATATATTGAAGGAAAGATCTGCCATCACAGTTGACGATGTTTGTTTTTGTGAACACTTACATAACTGTTGGCATAAATTTCCAATATCAATCTTATATTTATCCAAAACAAAACTTGATTACATTCTCACGAGAAATGTTTAACTGCGCATGATCATTCAAAGCGTTGAAAGCCATATCTGGACTAAACGTCTGCTTCTTTATATCACTCTAACAGCCAATGTTGGCAATTAAATCTAATAAAATGCTCTTTTGGTGCCAATTTATGGCTATTAAGGCCTACAGGTTGAATTGCTAATATGCTTTCAAATCTACTTTAAGGCCAAACCGCGCGCTCCCTTTAGGCAGCGATTACGTAATGAATGCTACATGTAGAAGCTTTAGTGGACGGTTTTAATTGCCTATTAGCTTCAAGTGTGACACAAAAGTCGATTTTAAATCCACTTCGATGCTTATTGTGTTACTTGGGTGTAGAACTTTTTTTAGGGATTTTAAAACTGGAAAACCAGAACACAAACGTAGCTATGACAACCAAAAATCAGATTGTAACTACTCAAATCATTTATTAGCAAACCAACACACTTTCGATGTAAATTTTAAAGTTTTGCTTATAGAACCTAAATCCCTCGAATTAAATCTTTAAGAAGCTCTTGAGATAAATAAAAACAAATATTCAGATAATCTTCTTAACGACCAAATAGATATCAACAATTCTCCCTTATTAAACCTTTTTACCTAGATCCGGTAAGATTGTTGTGAATTAATTTCCAAGTGAACTTTTTGAATACCTACTTCAGCTAATCCCATATTTAGATACTTTTTGGTTTCTTATTCCCATGTAGATAGATTAAAATACTTTTGTCAACATCCGTGAAATTCAGTATTAAGGCACTGTATAAATAATAATTTTTTCATTATTATACCTCCAGCATTTAGAAAGCTACTGTGTTAGCGAGAAGCGTCACAACTTTAAGTTGAACATAGTTTTAAATGTAATGTAGATTTAAACAAATTGAATTGTTTTATTTCATCGTTTCATTCCATTCCACAGATGTTGCCATAATCATCCAATGACTGTTAATAAAAGAAAGTATAGATTGGCTTTTTACAAACGTCAACAAAATGACTATAGTGGAATCTAAGCGTTGAAACAATTTATTTTGTTGGTTTAACGTTAATTTCACTCTCCTTTTCGAAATTCTTCCACAACTTGGTATTATTGACTCCACTAGAGCTATTTCAATGTCGAGAAGTTTGTCCTTTATTGAAAAGTACATACTCCAACTTTCAAAAAGTCTAATTATTAAGGTTGCGGTCGAATAATCAAGAAGCAGCAATGCTTTCAAACATCTAAAAAGTTTCAAGTGACTCGTAAACGTGGAAGGATTTGGTTAAATTGGTTTTGGTGCAATTTTAACTTTTCCATTATTGATCTTTGTTTGCTTCCTTTGATTTCAAAATGGTTTTTGTGAGTTTCCAATAATACATTCAAGTACTCATTAGTCCAGTCGGCAAACACATTTAACGTTTTCGAAAAACTGAATAATATAATTAATTTCGAATAACACATAATAAACAACAGAAATATTCTATGATATCACTAGACCGAAAATTATAAAAATTGGCATAAATAAACTAAAAATTGATGCCCGATTTCACCTGTCCGCCTCATATAATTTAATGATTACTTTCATAATTTTAGACAATGATACCATTGATGATAAAATTGGAAAACACTGATATTTAGATTTTTCTAAGCAGCTTATAGAAGATTCTATATCATTATATGAAGATCTTAATAAGGATCGTGGTGGGCGACGACCCAGCACTGTAGAGGAGCGCGTTTGATGTGATAATTAGAGTCAAGAGTGTCGAGCATGGTTAGTACTTGGATGGGTGACCATGCTAGGGAAAACCATCGTATAGGGCCCATAAAACCTGCAGTAAACTAGCGTATCACAGCTCGCAGGCATTATACCAATGAGCACGAGGTATAATGTAGATATGCCGTCTTTCGGAGGATACGTAAAACCGAGGTCCCAAGTCCATGGATCAAATGCCATGGATGTTGGGCTCGTTAAAGAACGCTACCACTAGTTGAAACACTAGTGGGTTTGCCAAAATATTGGTTAGGGGTAGAGATGACCGAATAAAAAAAAGAATTAAGAACGAGTCGAGGGACACACGGTAAGAACTTTAGTTCCTCTTAAGCAATAATAAAATTTTTTGAATCAATAAATAAATACACATATTAATATGAGAATTTATTTTACTCTGGATGAAACAATTCATTTAACAAAAATATACAGTAGTAATAATTATAAAAATCCCATCCGAAAGTTAATTGGTACAAAGTAAATGTGTAATATACCGGGTATATACAGGGTGTTCTCAAATGACACTTAGAACGTTTGCATGTAGATTCTTATCGTAAAATTGGACAAAATGATAAAGGTAACATATTCTCCCAAATGTACACCACTGGATTGAAAATTAAAAAATATTTCACCATCAAAATATGCCGTTTCATATTTAAAAACAACCTGCCAAATGTCAAATCAATTTATCCATCCATTTTAAAGTTATCGAAATAAAACATATTCAAGTTTTCAAAACTTCAACAACCTGTATTTCGAAGAGTAAATGTGCTGGATCCCAATCCTCATATCATTTTGTCCAATTTAACGAGAGGAATCTACATGCAAACGTTGTGCGTGTAATATTTGAAAACAGCCTGTATATATACGATTTTGAGGAAAAAAATATGATATAAATTGTGTTCACTTACGTATTGTCATTTTCTTTTTCTGTTGATTCACTTTCACTCGAAGTACTTTCCATAATATTCACTTTGCACTTATGTTATATCATCCACTCTATACACTTTCACTAATTTCTAAAAATTATATAATTCAATTCATATTGGAGCTTGAAGACTCTTATTTATAATTAATAATACAATGGATGCTGACAATCAACATTTTGCACCGAGACACTAGCTCTGAAGCCTATGAATCGCCACTTCGTAAACGAGAGAGAGAGAGAGAGAGAGAGGGAGACAGAGGAGAGCGCACGCGCTCAAGGCTCATAACGCAGCAACGTAACGTAATGGTCAGATCTTTTGCGCCGCGACCCCCAGTCGCTCCAACCTAACGTGAAGAACTGAAGTTCTAAAATAAGGATCCTAATTTGAAAATATTTGATAAGTGTAATATAGTCGAATGCAATCTTATCATGCCGGTCATACGATTCAACAAAGACATACTCACTGTTTTTGTTTTCTTTTATTGCGTTTGATCATAACTTCCAAATAAAATCCGTGGGATGAATAAGACAAACTCGTATTCACAGGATATCTGATATACGCAGTTTTTTGAAGATTTTTCCTCATTTTTTGGTTCAGTTTTTGTCCCAACAGCAAATTCAAGAAGTATACTTTTAACTGATGAGCGTGAAGTCCTATATTGGTCACAAAGGATGCAAAAAAGAATGCTTTGAAATATTTACTAATTTCCAGAGTAACGATGACATCTCAACTATAGTCAAATGCAAACTTATCATGCCGGTCATACGATTCAACAAAGACATACTCATTGTTTTTGTTTTCTCTTATTGCGTTTGATCATAACTTCCAAATAAAATCCGTAAGATGAATAAGACAAACTTATGCAATTTTTACGAGGAAAAAAAGGAGAGTATGTATTGTAACGTTCATTCTAATTTATATTTACAATTAATTTATATTTACAGATTTATATTCAAATACAGTCCTTATTTAATAATGTATATATCACACTAAACACACACCAACTATAATTTATATGAGAGTCACTTTATCGAGGCGCGATTGCTTTCTTTCAGTATCAACACTAACTGACTAACTGACTCCACTACGATGCTCGTCGCCTATTTATACTCGCACGTATGTAGTTCTAGAAATCTCTCGAACTCGAAGTTCTGGTGGATGCGCTGGGTTTTTCTAGATGTTACGTATTCCAGATCACTCTCGATAATGAGGCGGAGGAGCCATAGTCGTATCATATGGAATTTCACTGGGGGCACTAATTGAGCACATTAGTGCAGTAGCTCGCGTAACATTGCCCCCTCCTTAAGAGACAGTTCCTCCTGGAACTAACTAGGAAACTGGAACGAGATTACTGTATCGGCAACTGGTTCCCTTGCTACATTTTCCAGTTGCATGGAAGTAACATGCGACCGTCTTCTCTGTTGGCTGTGTCTCTCGTACTTGGCCGCAGACTAGTACCTGCACTTCGGTGTCTCAGAAGATTACTTCTACCATGTTACGGATTATTCGCCAATCTAAATGCCTACATTCAATCTTGGGCATGGCTAACCTATGCACGTCCAATTCAAGCACATGCTCCCTCAAGCTTCGTAATGCTTCCCAGACATCCTCGTACGTTGGTCTTTCGTCGAAGGTGTTTCTCGTCACTAGGTGGAAATTGTAGCGGGAGCCATCTTGCAGCTTCAGAGCTTTACCTGGTACTGGTAACTGGTCTTGCAAACGTCGGGCGCCACTCTTCTTTATGAACAGAGATGCCAGTCCGCGTGCATCGGTTACGCTGGCAGGGATGTTTATTGCCAGTGAGTATTCCTCTGGAACGGTAAGCATGTCTTGTCGTCTCTCAGTGGTGACGCCGAATCTTGCTTTTCCGGTACCACCATAAGCACCCATGAACTCTACAAAAGCAGGATCGGCTACTTCCTGAAGCTGGTTTACTTCCTCATCGTGGTCACCCTCGAATGGCGCTAATCGGTTACGGTGTACCACCTTTGGCTTTCCGTTTGGGATCTTGCTGATACGATAGATGACATCGTTGATTCGTTTCTTCACGAGGTACGGACCGTCCCAAGCTTTCTGCAACTTTGGAGAAAAACCCTTTTGTCTTCTTGGATTATGCAGCCAGACTTTGTCTCCTTCGTGGAAACCTCCTTCTGTAGCTTGCGTATCGTACCTTTTCTTCATCCTATCGCTAGCGATCTGGAGATTCGATCGAACCAGCTCGTGTACGTTGTCCATTCTTTTTCTCAGCTCGGTCACGTTATCTTCACCAGCTATGTCTTCTCCGGGTCGGCATCCAAATTCAGGGTCGCAGGGTAATCTCATTTCGCGTCCGAACAGAACTTTTGCTGGTGTTTGGCTGGTAGACTCATTGATGGCGGATCTGTAGGCCATCGCAAATAGTGAGAGATATTGGTCCCAATCTCGCTGATGGTTAGATACTACTTTAGACAGGTATTTGCAAAGAGTTCTGTTCATTTGCTCTACCATTCCGTCCGACTGTGGATGCAAAGCCGTAGTTCTCGTTTTCTTCATGCCGAGCTTTTCACAAACTTCCTGGAACAGCTGGCTTTCGAAGTTTCTGCCCTGGTCGCTGTGTATTTCCAGGGGCATACGCTTCTACCCATTTTGTGAAATAATCCATCACCACCAAAATGTACCTGCTGCCTTTTGCTGTCGGTGGAAACGGTCCGGCAATGTCCAGGGCAATGCGTTCAAAAGGGCTTTCGACATTGTACTGCTTCATAGGAGCCTTTCTTCTTCCTTGTGGTCCATTGGTCGTAGCACAGGTAGTGCACTTCTTACACCAGTCCTTCACATCTTCGGAACTGTGCATCCAATAAAACCGTTCTCGCACTTTCTGGAGGGTCTTCTTCACACCTAGATGCTCTCCTGACGGACTGTCGTGTTATTTCCGCAGTACTGCTGCTACCCTTGTTCTTGGAATCACCAACTGTCTTCTACTTTCGGAACCTTCATCGTTCCCGATTACTCGCTGTAGCGCAAACCGTTTTCCAGAACCAGCGAGTCCCACTGGGCCCAATACGATTTCATCGTTGGCGAGTACCTTGAAATCTCCTGCCAAGTAGGTCGACAGTTTTCCTTTTTCCAATGTCGGATTTTCTTCAAGTCGGGATCGTTCTCTTGTTCCTCTTCCAACTTTTCCGGTGTCCATTCGTCGCTGGTCACCGTGGTTCTTCGAATGGCAGCTTCCTTAGCTTCTGTTTTGGTGTAGTGAGAGCACTCTGCGGGGCATGTTCTTCCGTTTGTAGCAGTTCTCGGTCGCTTGAACGAACTGCGTACATGTCCCATTTCTCCACGATTCCAGCATCTCACAGCTTTCGCCTTTCCATTTGAGATGCTTTTCATCATGTTGACAATCTGGTCAAGCTTGTTTTCCACTTGTTCGTCTGCTACAGCCCTCACCTTGCCGTATACTCCGGAAGCCTGCGTAGCTGCTTCGTACTCCAAGGCTGCAGAGAGTACGTCAACCAGTGTCTTATGCCGAGCCAAGCGTAGAGTTCTCTGCATTTCATGGTCACGAACTCCGTCGATGAATGTCTGTACCCCTAAACATTCCATGACATTCTCCGGTGCCGATGGATAGGCAAACCGCACCAACCTCGCAATGTCTGCTTCGAATTCCTGCAGAGTTTCGTCGCGTTTTTGTTTGCGGTTTTTCAGCTGCGACTGGTACAGATGCTCCAAGTGTTCCAGGCCATATCTCATTTTCAATCGCTTTTTGAGTTGTTCAAAATCTTCGGTCTCTTCCACTGGAATGGTCTGGAGGATATCCATGGCGTCTCCTCTAAGGGCAAGAGTTAAATTCAACGCTTTTTCTTTCTCACTCCAGTTGTTTGCCTTTGATGCCGCCTCGAATTGCTTAAGATAGTTCGGCCATGACGTTTTACCATCGAATGTTGGCAGTTTCACTCGGCTGTTAATATCGTTCTCCCTTTTCGGTTTCAACTCTACTTTCTCTGCCAGTTCGTCGTTGTTCGGGGCTTGCCTAGTTGTAATATCCGGATGATGACTAGTCTTCCTTTCGATTTCTTTGATTTTTTGTTCCATTTTTTGCCCCATTCTTTTAATCTTCCCTTCCACGGCAGAAACTTCATTTTTTATATCCGTCGAAATTTTATTTTCCATGTCCGACATTTTATTTTCGACATCAGTGGCAATGTCATTTTTCATCGACAAAATATTGGCAGAAATATCGTCCTTCATAGCATAGATCTTCTCGTCCATATTAGCAGAAATATCGTCCTTCATTGTAGAAATCTCATTCTTCATGGTAGAAATCTTCTCGTCGATGGAGGTAATGTTAGCAGAAATGTCGTTCTTCATGGTAGAAATCTTCTCGTCCATATTAGCAGATATTGACGAGATTATGGTGGAGGACTCGCCTTTAAAAAGAATGTTTCTGGATCCAAGTCTTCACTTTCCAGTGCTATTTTCAGTCTTTCAACCAATTCACTCTTCTTTCCGGACGTTTCCAGCTCGCGATTTCCTAATTCTGCTCTTAGTTCCGTCACTTTCAGTTCACATAGCCTCTTAGCCATTTTTACGTAATTATTCATTTATATTATCCCACTTCTGACACCAATGTAACGTTTATTCTAATTTATATTAACAATTAATTTATATTTACAGATTTATATTCAAATACAGTCCTTATTTAATAATTTATATATCACACTAAACACACACTAACTATAATTTATATGAGAGTCACTTTATCGAGGTGCGATTGCTTTCTTTCAGTATCAACACTAACTGACTCCACTGCGATGCTCGTCGCCTATTTATACTCGCATGTATGTAGTTCTAGAAATCTCTCGAACTCGAAGTTCTGGTGGATGCGCTGGGTTTTTCTAGATGTGACGTATTCCAGATCATTCTCGATAATAAGTCGGAGGAGCCATAGTCGTATCATATGGAATTTCACTGGGGGCACTAATTGAGCACATTAATGCAGTAGCTCGCGTAACAGTATTTAGTTTTCAGCGAATCTAAAAAGTGTTTCACCAGCGAAGTTTTTATTTAAATGTAAGCTATGTCACTTTGACAATTCAAAGTGACAATATGAATGATAAGAAGCAATTTTCCGTTATTTTGCATCATCAAGCAAAAAAAATGGTACTTGATCTGATATATTATTCCGAGAATGAATGCAAAAGTGGAAATTCGTCAACCAGTGTGCATCATTATTTTCTCCGGGGTATATTTGCAATCTCACACCGTGGTAACCTCTGTGTCTTCTGATTTGATACATATGGCTAGTGACCTTTGAACCCTCACGATATGAGCGCTTTCGACTTATAAATCATAATATAAAGAGCTAAATAAGGATCCCAATTTGAAAATAACTGATGAGTATAATACCAAAATTATTTAATACAAAAAAAATGACAAAGATATGAATATTAAACATTTATTCGAAATATCGGAAATAGATTATTAAAAGATGACATTGAATGAACTTCAATATGGAGTAGGTAATTTGGTAGTGACTAGTGATTTAGGAATTCTAGATGCAATAAAGCTATAAGTAATACTGTTTAATCGTTAATAGGGTATTTTCCTATGAGCGGAAAAAATTAAAAAAAGAGTCGGAGCAGGTACTTTGTGGTACTATTATGCCAGAAATCAATATTTCACACAAATAAATTAAACCAGTGATTTTTCTTAACAAAAATGGTAATTTTCAAATATTTACTCAGCGCGGGAAAATATGTGAGTTTATTGTGACGTAAGAGGTAGGCGGAGCGACAAGATCACTGACGTCATAAAAAATCAGCGCGTTTTGGCGCGCTATTTAAATATAAAATTTTTAAAGTTGGTTTTGGCAACTTTCCCGCTTAGTAAAAAATTTGAAAAAAATTTGGAGTACTTAACTGAGGCCAGACAATCTTCTAATGGTGTTTAAAAAAAATTGTCAAATACCCTATTATTTAGTGGACTGTATTCATGTTTGGTTCAATGAAATATGATATTCTTTATTCTTATTCTTTTGGGAATCAAACCACAATAATGTTTTTTATTTTTTATTTCGACGTTTCGGTAGCGTTCCAGCTACCGTTGTCAAGATTAACTAGTAATAAAATTGATAAAATTTTTGGTCCCTATCTGACAAATATATATTTGTTCGTAGATAATCTTTTAAAACTGGAGACGGGAGACATAAAAACAATAGAATTTCGATGTAGTTTACTCTACGACCACTCTTTCAATAATAAAAAATGAATTACAAAATTTTGCCTCTACGGCTCGGCGTAACAAAACCACGTTGCCACGTCTTGTATAAAGTCTTAGTTTGTTCCAACTGGTATTTAGGAACCGTTCCGGAATCGTATCGAGTACTGTATAGTGTATAGAGCTCAAAATCGAATTAGGGATGGAGACATAAACTTTATAACCCCTTCTAGGAGGTATAACTTTTATAACGCCTCGAGAACGATACTATAAACAGTTGGAACGCCAAAGAAATACAGCACTTGTGCGAATGATACCTAGAACAGTTCTTTTGTCATTTGGAACGAACCTAATATTAGGTATTTCCTATAACTAGAAACAAATCAATAATATGATATCGTTGGAAATTGTACATAAATTAAATTTCACGACCTGTACGAAGTGAATATTCAACTTTGGAAAGTGTTATGCCCCTCAGTCATGTAACTCAAGACAGATTAGCTGCTCAAACTTCTAAGTTAGTTTGATCAACAAGTATATACTTGCTTTAATAGTGAAATGTTTATACGTTGTCTCTTTCTCTCTCTCTTCTATCTCTCACATACACCCACTTTTCTCAAAAACTTTTATGAAGATCGATGTTACACTCATGTTCGAACATCTATCACCGGCAAGACCAGCGAAATGTGATTTTATTATCTTTTTCGGACTATTTTGTCTATTTGCTTAGAAAGTTGTGTTCAGATATTCCGCATGGTAGCTACTTTGTTTGGAAATCCATTTCGAGAGTTTAATGCACTGTGTTTTATACGGTGGAAACTTTTTTATTAAAAACAAATAGAAAACACAATCTCGTGGTAGAAAGATTTTCCTCCAAATGTCATTGAAAGAGGCCTTTTAATGACACTTGATAGGTATGGAAGGTGTGTTTTCACTGCTTAAGCAAAAATTGGATTTTCATTTTATTCCACTGTAAATTTCATTTTTGGTATAGTTATTATTGATACGTACATATCTATTGAAGAAATAAGCTGTTTTCTTTGTTCGTGGACTGGGTTGGCTGGTGAATAAAACTCGTTGGTGTCGAATTTGGTTTATATTTTTGTCCAGAGAACAGACAAATATAACAACAATACTTTTGTACAACATAGGCACAACAGGTTACATCACTGGGAAATAATTAGCACAAATTTGTTGCATCAATTGGATTACTTAGAACAAAACGTGTCACATCAATGAATTAAATAGCACAAAACTTGTTATATCAATGGACAATATAATTAACACTTAAAAAGTTCATATAAATACGATACAATAATTAGATTATTGTCGATAAACTTGAGAGCCGGTGCTTTTTTGCTGCCGGTATTGGCGGTTGAAAGTTAAAATTACTAGATAGTTAGTTATTAGTTGTTACTGTTTCAGTATCTAATCTCGTTCTGCCGTTTTGGCGGTTTTAAGAAATTGTCCGTTAAAAAGTGTGGCTGGCGCGAGAGAGGGGGTGTCACGTAGATCGTTCTAGCTAGAGAATTGCATATTTTGAGAACGGATTGGTTTTGAGAAAAGAAACGGAATAATGGGAGGGAAAGGGATGATATGTGTTTCGACTATTTGGTAGTTGTTATTCGACCTTGCACAATTATGCTTTGTATATTTTTTTGTTTCCCTACGTCCTCACGTTTAAGTTCACATAACGAAAATTTTATTAGAAATATGAAAGCTCCGCAACATGTAGGTAGCCAAGCGGTCCAAGCGGATTTTGGTTCACGTGCTACTCTATAAGCTTCGTCAGTACTGAACTGGGAGACCGGCGAGCGTTGTATTAAGAATGGAACGGCACGCGACTACCGAAGCAGAGAGACAATGTCAGTCATAGAAGGATAGAAAAGCGAGAGATGGATTTTTATCTGATATTTTAGTGGTAGCAACCGAATTTCAATAAGGAATTGTACGGTCATAAGTAATTTGAGGATTCTGAGATTTTTATATAGTATTCATAAAGCTTCAAATTAGACCCCTTATAAATTAGTTTTTCAATTCAATCTATATTTAATTCTTTACAAGGGCTTAAACTTTGCTTAATATGTGTATTTTTCATATTTTCTTCAACAAAATTTGGTTAGCATTTCAAAGTTTTTATTCAATGAGAACTCTAAGTTCAACATTAATCTACATGATATATTTTTTTCTTAATTTTCAATACATCCATTACTTCAAAATTCTTTGCCAAAAATACTTCGATATTTTGTCAAATCGCTGCCGATAGATTCCCCTTAAAACATTTTTTATTTCAACGTTAAGAATGCGACAGGGGCGTGCGTAAATATTTGGAGAATGGGAATAAGTAGATGGTATGTGAGGAGTATACATGAATAAAGGGGCCGCGTGGTAGATGATGAGCATTGGAAAGAGCAACAAATTTTCGTGTTTAAATTTACAATTGGAATTTAAGCATCTATCAAAACAAATATTTCAAATAATGTGTCCACAGATCCGTCATACTAAGATTTTAACTTACGTCCGGCATCTGATCTGACTTAACCTAAATTTTTCTTATTTTACTATTTCTTCGGGATATTATTTCAAAATAAATCATGTTAATTATAATAAAATACGAATAAAAGCGCAATTGTGTTGTGAAATAGGAGGAAGAAAAGATATTCACCAAGTTGTGATGAAAGTTACCAAGCTTGAAAGTTTTTTTTATTTACAAAAAAGTCGCATCTACCTCTGGGGTAATTAGCGACATAAATACAGTGCCATTCAAAAGTCCCCTCCCCCCTCGTATCTTTTGAACGGCTACACTTACATTAATAAAATTTTGAGGGTGAAAATAAAGTGTTGTGAACTTCTCTACGAATGGTAACAGGTGACGTAATAGTAATAGATGACGTCACAGCGCCCCTCTGGCCAATAATTTTAAATAGGACCTTATGGTAAGTGATATCTCGTTTGAAACGCATTGACATTGGCTACATAGCCATATTAATTTTGTTTGGGTTTGAGCTAAGTTTGACGGGATTCAATCCCCAATTCTTTCCACACATTAGCCTGTACCTTCCAAGAGCGATTCTGGCCTTGTGCGTGATTTTTTCAATGTGGGAGTTCCTTGTTAGCTTCTGGTCAAGTATTACTCCTAGGTATTTAACTTCTTTCGCAAATGGAATTTCCACTCCGGTAATTTGCGGCATTTGTAGTCCCTGCAATTTTCTCTTTCTTGTAAACGGTACTAGTGTAATTTTGTAGGGGTTCACTGCCAGTTCTTCCTCCCCACACCAGCCACTCACTATATTAAGCGCCATTTCGGTCTTCTGCAGATTAGTCTGAGTTATTTTGTGGTCTTAGCTGCCTTGCCTATTTCGACAACTCAATTGCGTCAGGAGGATGGGCTTGAAGCCTCATTTATCCATTCTAGGTAATCATATAGGTGGACCTTATATGTTAGTCTGCTTTGTGTTTTTCACTCATAATGCCTTCAATATTGAACTTTTCCAATCACGTTCACTACGACGCATTTCTGTGACCTTCTAATATAACCTCAAAAGGAATAATAGAACTCGATAATATTCTTAACAAATTCTTTTATACACTTTTGAAGTATTAAAGTATCCAAATTATACACACTAGTATACAAATTTACCAGAACCAATTAACTTTTGTTCTTGATTAATATTTAAATCGGTGAAAAATGCCATCTTTCTGTAGGTTATTGAAACGATATCGTTTTTGTGTTGGACGCCAATGGAACAAATAATGTTGAATGACGTTAAAAAAATTGTACCGCAGGTTCTTGCCTAACTAACCAATTAATTTGGTAGTAAACTAAGCCAGTTACCCTATTGATCTTAAGAAAATAACTTAAGCAAAACTAGAAAAAAAGAAAAGCAATTTTAGGGCGCCACTAATTTTCTTTCCTAAAAGAAAATTAGAAACAAAATCAAATTCAAAGGTTGGCTGACTTTTAACCTATTAATTCACAAAAAAATAAAAAGGAACTTAATTTACAAAAAAAGAGGTTAGTAGCAATAAAAAAAATACTTAGCACACTAGAACTTTTGTTTTTGAAGATAGAGTTGTACTGTAACTATTGATGTAGGTACTACTGATGTAATCTTATGGTCTGTTCACTACATGGTACTGTATGCAGTAAACTGTATTCAGGAAACTTGTCACTCCAAAGGGACTTGTATCCCAGGAAACTTTTATTCTAGGAAACTGTATCCAGGTAGGCAACTTTCTACTCCATGAAATTATTTATTCCAGGAGGATTACCTCACAGTTCCAAACTTGCTATGTCGACAGACGATGAGAGAAGAACCCCGGTACCTTCTCACTTCTTATTTAAAGAAGATTCAAAATTTCAAATTTCGCGGTAAAATACTTTAGGAATCTTGATTTTTGGATCATTAGTTTATTCCACCACAAATCACAAAAGTGAAATAATTCATTAATTTTTCGAATGAAATATTTTTAGGAAATATATATATATATATATATATCCACCAAAAATCACAATTCTAAAAAAATTTAATTATAAATAAAAAAGCTAAAAGGCTGAACGCAAAGTTCACGTTTCATTATCCGTGATCACCTGACAACATGGCGCGGAATGACGCCAATTGGAATCCCTTTATTCTAATGATTCATGAAATTAAAAATCCTCTCATTTATATTTGTATTTTCTAATTGACCGTACCATAGTGCAGCTGTAATCCAAGGAAACATATATTTCCCGGAAAAAAGATATTCAGGAATCGATTTATTTTTATTTTTTCGATTAGAAATTGACTGGGGAAACATTTAGTAACGGTTGAAATGAAGAGAAAATACAAAAGATGAGGAGCTTAAACTGTTATTTCTTATAATGGAATCGCGGGCGGGATTTAAGAAATGCTAATGTTTCGAAGTGCATTCGTAATCCGAGCGGGTGTAATAAAAAAAAATCGCCGGAGTGCATTATGTCTTGCGCGAAGGAAATCTGCATTTCTCATCAAACTGAAAAAGCTGGAAAAGCCCCGGATATCAGCGAGTTAAGTGTAAAATCGATCCGATCAGAGTCCACGCTTTTCACAAACTGCTGATTACACAGCTTTGCCGTCGAGATATGCGAATCAACTAAGCGAAAAATAAATAGGTACATGGATTTTGCTTTGCCGTTTTATTTTTTCCTCGCTCCTAATTCCCTTAATGTTTATTACACTCGGCTTGAGAAGACTCTGATTATTTTCAAAACAAAGACGACACTTCCGAATGGAAATATTGGAATTAATAATAATTTCACATCGGGGAAACTATCAATTTAATAATTCTATTGTTGAATTAACGTTTCGATGCACAATGTCGGTTTTAATGACGAACAATGTGATGAAAAACATCACCGACGAAATGCATTGTTGTTATTTTCTATAAATAAAACGTGTTGAATAATTTGTTTCGGATGGAAATTATTTTGATGGATGAAATAATATTCGAAAATGGAACGGTAATAATCAACGTTGGCTGGACGTGTTGTTTTAACACAGAATCCTATTTATTATCCGCCTCTGCATATCAACAAAAAAAGTTAAATGAAGTGTTTTTTGAATTGTCTTTTTGTGTAGAATTTTTGGATTGGGAATATTTATTTAATTTTTGTATAAGAAATTACATAATATAACTGTCACTTTGACAAAAGTTCGGGCAATCCAGCGACCTGTCAAATAAAATTAATAAGGCATCCTGGGCATAAAAAAATAAGAACAAGCAATAATGAGATTGGATAGTTAGACTCCGTTTCACATAAGAATAAGCCACGTGAAGTTTGCCAATTGACTTGCGCAGAAACCAAAATCAGTCTTGTTTATCTATGCCATTGTCGTTACAAGCAATTTTATTAGTGACATTTAAGGTTGTGTTTGAAGTATTTTCTATTTTTTAATATTTTAGACGTTTATCTAGTTTATCTGTGAGAGTCTAAAACCATGTCTTCTGAAAAACTTGTTGTTGGTGTGAAAGGAAAAATTATCCACTGTAATGCTGACAAATTTCTAATTTTGTGTCAGTCTACAAAATTTGAAAACATTACGCTACTGGCTTAACGTCGAATGTCAGTTTTACAATATGGTGCTGGTTTTGACCACAAGCTCGCGCATATGACTGCAACTTCACGTGGCTTCTTCTAATGTGAAACGAGCGAAGAAAATTTGAACGAATGGGCCAATTCAATTTTCCAAAATTTCATATTTTCGTCGATTTTAAGTTATAGCGTTGAATCTTCATAGAAAATAGGTCCATTGTATGCATTTTATATGTGCGAAGAGCAGCAAAAAACAAAACTTTATTGAACACTATTTGGTAAAAAAACTAGTTGGAACTTTAGTTTTTTACGTCAGGTTATGTTTAAGCGACCAGGGATCGCGACGCAAAAGATCTGACCGTTACGTTACGTTATGTAACGTTGCTCCGTTATGTGCCTTGCTTGAGTGCGTGTGCTCCCTCCTGAGTCTCTCTCTGTCGTTTACGAAGCAGCGATTCATATGCTTCGGCCGGGAATCGAACCCGGACCGCCCTCGTGGAAGGCGAGCATTATACCACTGAACCACCGATGCTATATTAAAATTCTATGCAAAGCTGGTATTCGCAGTGCTGGCGATCTACTTGAATTTGTTCGGATAAATTTTTACTATTATTTCCATAATTTTTTTTGCGCGATTGATCTTTTTTGTTTATTTACAGCTTCGGTTGTCAGGACGGTAGGTTGTGTTTACTGGTTTCTAAGTTTAACACGTCGGTAAGTGATTTACTTACCGTTCAGACGTCGAAAAGTAATAAATACAATTTATTTATTATTATTATTATTATTATTTATAAAACAATTTCACCAAAATGCAATAGTATATTACGTAACGTGTGCAAAAGTGACATTTTTCACACGAGTGGGAAGTATTGTCTCACGAGCACAGCCGACTGAGACAATCCCACGAGTGTGAAAAATCACTTTCGCACAAGTTATGTACACTATTTTTCCTACGACCACGCGATATACTTTTACCAAATTAGGCATGTATAATCTTGCTTTTTTATGTAGATGTGAGAGGTTTTACATATGTGTATTTGTAAATACTTTATAGGGTTCTGATTACTTACCTTTGAAATTGGCCCAGAAAATTGTGATTTTTATGTTTTAATAACATGAAAGTCCAATAAATGTCGATATAAACACATTTTATTTTGGAGAATAAATAAACTGTTGTGTATATTTCCTTAGCGCTTATTAGTATCTTGGACAAGAACCCTAAGCTACAACAGTGGGATGGCCGAGCGGTATAGGCATCCGTGGGCTCGATTTTTGGCAAGCAGTAGGTTGGTTCGAGTCCGGGCTCGGTATTTTTTTTTTTAATTTTAAATGAAATAAATAGATTATATTATATTATTATATGGACAAATCAACTTAGGAAATAAGCATTTCACATATACATATTAATTTGCGGAGTAAAAAGACTAGCATTTCAACATTCAATTTGACAGCTTTTTTATCCGCACACGTACGGATAAGATTTTTTTCCGTACGCGTATGAATAAAGGTCACTTTCCATAGAACTAGTCAGTGCGATATATGTCACTTTCCTATGTGGTCGTAGGAAAAATATATTTTAATCTGATCGAGAAGTATAAATGTCACTTTTGACATTTCGCTCATTTCGAAGAAATTTGAATTATTTATTCGGAATTTATTTCAATACGATCGCGCAAAAAATAGTATAAGCATCTCGAACGTTGAGGGTAATTACAACGTTTGCATGTAGATTCCCTCTCGTAAAATTGGACAAAATGATATGAGGATTAAGGGGTCTAGCACATTTACTTTTCGAAATACAGGGTGTTGAAATTTTGAGAACTTGAAAAATATTGATTCGATAACTTTAAAATGGATGGATAAATTGATTTGACATTTGGCAGGTTGTTTTTAAATGTAAAAGGGCATATTTTGATAGAATAGTGTGGATATGATGGCCATATCGCACGAGGACGAAGTTTGAGCACGTAGGCGCCGTAGGAGGAGTGCTCAATCGTTCAAGTGCGATATGGACAATCCACACGAGTCAAACAGCATATTTTTTCTACGACCCACTTGAGAAAAAATCTAGAAAATAAAAATTTCTATAAACTGTAATATAACTTCAAATTGAAAGTTTAACAATTCAATTTTATGTTTCCACTAATTTTTTTGTGGTAAACGTACAGTTCTTGAATGTCCAATTTGTATAATGCTACGGTTTCCCTTTTTAAATATACGATGCTGTTATAAGTAGATGTTGCCAGTTGGACTCCCTCATGAAGGGTACCGTACCATTATCTATAATAATGAATATTCTGCTAAATATTTCAAACGTCTACCTGTTGTCGTTATTAATATCAAGCAGAATAATTATTCAAAAATAAAATTAACAAAAAAATACTTCTCACGGGGAATCGAACCCGGGTCTACCGCGTGAGAGTCTGGTTTGCTTACTACTCGACCACCGAGGAATATGCAAATTGTTTATCTATAACGTAGGATGTATTACATAATTTTTGCATAAAAGGAACGAAAGTTCCTACCGTGTGTCCCGCGACACGGTCTACTTTTTTTTTATCCTACACTATGAGAAAGTTCATTTTTACCAGCTTTAAAGTGGCAGAAAAAGTACCATTTCGCCGCCAAGGCGAGAAAATAAATTTTACGTTTCCACGCTAGCTGGCGTCCCAACTGACAAATTGAATCAAAATTGTTAATTTGATTGATAATACACTTACACCTAATAGCATACAAGTAATTTCAATCACATCATTCAGAGGAAACAAAAACGAATCGCTTAAAATAAACGTCAGTTTAAAAATAAGTTGTTAGTAGCTGTCGATGTCTGTAAATTCAATTATAAGTTCAATTTTTGTTAAAAGAATATTACCAACAACTATTGTGTAGGATGAAAAATTATGTGTCAACCATGGCAGTAAAGTGCTTTTCCAGGCCTCAAAAGTGGTAATTCGGCCTCTTAAATGCCACTTTACCGCCTAGGTATACAATGTACTATTTCATTGCACTTATCTGCCATTTTACGCGTTTTCTCATCATGACCAACAAACATTCAAATCGATGCAATTTTCAGTCCATTTTGATTTAAGTGAGACCTCCTTTGGATTTCACATGGACATAGAAAAAAATATTGTATGCAACGCGTGCAAAAAGTGTTTATTGCACGCGACGTCAAATTGTCCAACGAGGCTGTCAGGCCTACCGAACGGAGTGCTGCAAACAAAGTGCTCATGCCAAAGATTGTACTTCCCAACGGCGTTAGGTGAATAACTATGACGTGAAACGTCAAAATTACAAGTGGCAGACGGTGAAAAACGTCTAAAACCGTGTCGTAGCAAAAGGACGACGACAATCGTTGATTGAAAATGAAAATAATTTATGATACCAACTATGTGTCATGTATGTATGTATGTATGTATTTTCGGGTGACATTCACTGAGACCTAAAAGATCTATTGTGCCCCCTTACTTCCACTCAGTTTCCGTAGAGAGTCTCAGAAACTAGATCTATTGTGCCCCCTTACTTCCACTCAGTTTCTGATGAGAGTCTCAGAAACTAGTAGTTCCTTTAGTCCTATTTCCCGGAGGAATTTTAGGATGTCTGCAGGCTTCAACTTAGGTAAATGTTCCTCTTCTATCCAGTAATCTCCTGGGTGCTGAGCTCTAGGATTCTGGAGTGCTGTGCAGTTGGAAAGTATGTGGATGGAGGTTTCTTCTTCCATTCCACAAAATCTGCATTCTTCTTTCTCCACCATTTTGAGCTTTTTCAGGTGCCCATTCAGGCGACAATGTCCCGTTAGGACCCCTGTTAAAACTCTTAGCGCAGTTTTACTTTGACTTATGCATTCATTTGATCATTCATTGTAGTCACCCAGAAGAGTCTTTGATTGTATAAGCCCTACTAGATCTCTCCAATGGTCAGATCTTCTTTTTTTCTCGGTTTCACTTATTTCTTCCAATATTACATTGGGGCTGATTCCGCAAAAGGGTTCAGGCCCCCAGAAAGGTATTTCAGTCCCCCTCTTTGCGAGTTCATCTGCTATTTCATTTCCTTTTATTCCAGTGTCTCCTGAAATCTATAAGGTGACCATATTGTTCTCGCCTAGTTCATTGAGTTTGTCTAGGCATTCTCACACCATTTTGGAACTGATTATACAAGAGCTCAGTGCTTTAATGACTGCTTGACTATCCGACATTATGATAATCCCTTATCTTCTGTATCCTTCATCAATATTGAACTGGGCGCACTTTCTTCTGGCGTGGATTTCCGCCTAACCCAGTTTCTTCTTCTTTTGAGCCGTCTGTGTACCATTGAATGGCATAGTAAGGTGACTATATTGTTCTCGCTTTTTTGGAACTGATTACACAAGAGCTCAGTGCCTTAATGGCTGCTTGACTATCCGGACATTATGATAATCCTTTGTCTTCTGTATCCTTTATTAATATTGAACTGGGCGCACTTTCTTATGGCGTGGATTTCCGCTTGAAAGATACTTGTGGTTTTTCCCAAGCTTTCAGAGTGTTTGGTTCCTGACCCGAACACTCCTATCCCAGTTCCTTCTATTGCTTCTGAGCCGTCTGTGTACCATTGAATGGCATTCTTTCCAAGTCTGGTAATGGTATTTGGATCCCATTCTTTCTTGTTGCTTAATTCCTTAATGAATTTCTTTGAAAAGTTGTATTTTTTCATCATACCGTCTTGTGGCATGTCCCAGGTTGTCTGATCTAACTATGTGTCATACACCACTGTCTATTTTGTATTTGAAAATACCTTCAATAGCTTTAAATGAATAATGAAGTTGAAGTTGAATATCAATTTCACAATATATTGCTAGTTTTGACACTAAGTTCGCACATACGACTACAACTTCAAGTGGGCTCTTTTTACGTGAAACAGAGCCTAAATCTCTAAACCGTAAACTCTTATCCTGTGTAAATTGTGGAGTTTCACATTGGACAACAACCGAGTCCGCCACTGTTACAATAGGACCACCACCTGTCGCCGCAAAATAAGCGACTGACTATTAGCAACTGATGAATGACCGAGAAACAAAGCCAATTTTGGCAGACTGTTGCATGTCAATCCATCGCCTTGATCGTCGGTTGGACGTCCACTTAGTTGCGGTTGGATGCCTTTCGCATCTCCGATGCTTCCCTGGTCAGTTAATCGTCCCATTCTTGGTTGACGGCCCGATGAATTTTGTCCGGAATTTCGTTGGGATTTGCTTTATAACAAACACCGTTCTCCAGAAGAGAATGAAATATTCTACCAGTAACATAGCTACGTTTTAAATTACTTTCAATTGTTTTTTTTTATTCAAAATAGTTTTGGGGAATTTAATCGTCCTGAAATATTTGACATACTTGCAAGCGTTTTTGCTGATTATTTTTACGTAGTTTTTATTCGTTTCCGGGAGCTGCATACAACATTTTTAAATTGAAATTAGTATTTTACTGGAAAAAATACAGTGCCGTGCTTTTTGTTAATTTTTTTATCGTATATATCGAAAGATATTCAATAATTTTTATATTGAAACAAGTAAAGTGTATGTTGCTGAACAAACACTAAATACCTGTACAGCAAGAAGAGCTTTGGACTTCTGGCATAATTTACCAGGATTGGTTCATTCAAAGGCTTTTATCTATCTTCTGAAGAATGTCTCCAAACAAATGTTAGACTATAGCAGGCATGACCTACGTTGTCTAACAGGCCTTTTAACAGGCCACTGTTATCTGAATCACCATATATGTTAAAACTTGTGTAATGGTTTCAATTCAACATTTATTGGACAGTTTTTTAATGTTAACCATTTAATTTCATTAACATGAATAGTTTTTACGACTGTGAAAGAGATCCACCACTCACCCTGTTTATATTGCTCTGATACCATCCACTACTTCAGAAATAGTTAAGAATAACTCATTATTACCATAGGTCGCGTTCATCTCAACAAAGTTGATCAGGTAGCGATTCTTAGAGTGATCCATCAGTTTGTAATTCTACTGAACGTGCTAATAAAACCATCGACATAATATGTCAAATATCAATGAATATAGCAACAACTCATTTTTATTTGATATATACGACAATTATAAAATAGGTATTACTTCTAACCATTGAAAAATGGGATTTAATTACAATAAATTGAGCTCCCCACTTTTGTTGCTTTCGTTTATTTGGACTTCAAGCAGCTGTGCGAAACGCCTCAGTCATCACGATTTTTAAGCAGAACGAACACCATTTTTAAGGATCCCCAAAATCACTTGTCATGTGCCAATGCCAATAAATTTCCTGTGGTGTTAGAAGAACAGATTCAGTTATAATGTTTTTGATAATATAATTTTGCATATTTAGATCTTTTTAGTAAGTTTTAAATCGTAATCGGCACAATTTTAACCTTTAAATAAACGTCAAACCGGTCAAACGTCAAATATTTCATGTCCGTGGCTTGAAGCTCATACTTTTCGGTATGTGCTCGAGGGGCAAGGGGAAGGTAAGAATAGGTGTCACGCCCGGTAATAAACGAACGAAATTCAGTCAATACGAGCTGCTATCAGCAGCCAAAAGTGAGTAATCGAAAACACCTTTTGGATCATACTATGAAGATTTGAATTTCCTGACAAACTATACAATTTATTAATGAAATAATGAGTCACCTCTAGCTTTTTACTCATTTTCACTAAAATACAAACTAAAATATCTCCAAACAAAGATATTTATAATATGTCTCCAACATATGTCATAAATGACAGTTAATGCATCATCATCCGGTAGCGAGTAGCGTATTTTAATTCTGATTAAAGAAAATGGCGACTGATACCACATCGCTCAATCTGATCAGTTAACAAAACACGCGTTCAGCAGGAAATTGATGATCGCTTCGGTAGCGCTACGTTGTGATGAACGCGACCATACTTTATTTGATTGTGTTTACATTTTCTGACAAATAACAGATTTCTTATGAATCTTCAAGAGGCCTCTGACCTATTGAGTAAAGTTCAATGAACTGTCCAGCTACCTATTAAGTTAACCTCTGACCTTCTCACTTGATACTAAGGGGTATTAAGTAGAAGAAGACTGACATTGACCTTGTGAGGTTTGGACTGCTCCATAATCCTCCTTTTTTGTGTTCTGGTGCTTTAAAGTGGTCACTCTCTTTATGCTCTTTCGAAATAATTTCGGATCTAGCCCAGCTACAACTAAAACCTGAAATTGCAGCTAGCGGATTTCCTTCTAACAGGAAAAGGAATAAAACATTGAGGTCACACTCCATCCCTGGTAAGTACCCGCTCTTCTATCTTACTGACCTAGTCATCATGGGAGTCTCGTATCTCAGATCTCTTATTCCGGGTCTTATTCCGGGTCCTATTCATGGTCTAATTCATGGTGTTATTCACGGTCGTCTTCATAGACCTATTCGTAGTCTGAATCACCGTTGTCCTCATCATCACCCTTCCTCGTCATCTACACAGACGTCTTTTCTTGAAGACAATAGGAATAGTTAACAGATAGATCTACGAGTAGCAGAGAACTTACCATTAGAGGGCCAGGCCCCTTCGTCTAGCTCCTCCGACCTATCGACTACACATCACCTGGAGCCTTGCAAGTAAGACCACTCCCATTTATCACTATCTGTCCTGTGTTTGCTGTTCGTTGGGACAGTATAGATTGAAGACAACATTTGCAGAGACTATTGGTTATATCGTTCAACTTCCCATACACCCCTAAAAATTAATGTAACCTTTTGGGACTACAGATTTTGTGAACTTTTAGATAGCTCTTATTACTAATCTCTCAATATAATCCAAAAGTATACTCTTGGAATCGATTTTATAAACTAGTCTAGTTACCTTTTTAGTATTGAAGAGAATTTCTACCCATAGCTGAGACCATTTGTGCTTATTAGTTTTACCCATTTTATTAGTTGATATTTTACTAGGTTAGTCTAAAATTTAACAACGTGCTCTCGATTGTCATTTGACATCGACAGCTAGCAGTAGGTCTACGGTGCGAACCACCTACTATCAGGCCCACTCTACACCAAGACTGGTGTAAGTCGTTAAAACTGTGTGACTATCTTTTTAGTTAATATTAAACATTTATCGAAACCTCGACCTCTCTCCGTTGAGGAACCGAGTAGTACAACTTTTAAAAGTTTATCTTTTTCCGGAAACCCCCTTTGTCACCACCACTCCTGTAAAGGGGAAAAACTGGGGTGGCACTTGGACTGTCGACTTACCGTCTTTGTCTGTAAGATTATGATATATTATTTGTGCCTGCTCTGTCGCGGCTCGAATCAGGTATCTGATGTTTGGCAGGGTCTCTCGCCCTCGGACCTGAAATACCATTCACCAAATAAACGAATCGGCTTTGTTAAGAAGCTAAATTTGTTTGGTGAAATCTGAATACGTGTGAGCCACAATAAACTCTTAAGAGTCGCAGACCTAACAGATAACCTAGTAACCTAACCTCTAACCTAGTAAAGTATGTACGCTGGGATTATACACTATACTACTTAGTTCCTGATGAGAGTCTCACATTAGTAGGTCCTCTAGATCTATGTCCCGGGGAAATTTCAGGATATCTGCACGCTTTAGCTTAGGTTAGTGTCTCTGTTCTATCCTAGGCAGCTAGTGAATATTTGGCTACAACAAAAACGCAGGAGAAGGCCATGTTGGTGGATACAGAAAATGGATACAAAAAATGCTTCTTGGAGGTGAAAGTGGTGGGGAAAAGGGGACAAACTAGGAACAAGTGGTTGGATCCTGTTAAAGAAGACTTGAAACAGTTAGGAATGGAGGACTGAGAAAAAAGTAAAAGCTACACGGGCCTGTGGAGTTTAGTAGGCTATTTTCTATATAAGGTTTAATGGTTCCCAAGTACGAACAACTTTTTTTCATCTCAAATGAATGAAAAAATCTTTAAAAAGCAAAACATTTAATTATCCAGTTATTTTTCTCAGTTGTAATAGTCTCAATTTTCTTTTTGACGTAAAGTAAATCAGGATAAAGTAGGCGTTCGTAGTAGGAACAACTACATGACAAGGAATTATCTCGAGTATAACACGATGACACAATTTATATAAGTACTTGTCCCACATTAAAGCGTCGTGAGAACGAAGGAGGCGATATCAAGTGACATTGGTAACCTAGGCCAGTCAAAAAGAAGTTATATTTTTCAATAGTACGCTAGTATATCAAAGTTTAGATCAAGACAATTGATTATTATAAAACGAAGTCATATAAGGCCAGCTTGTGCTGACCAGAGTAAGTGCATGAGTATATAATTTGGAAAAACTCCTAAAAAGTACGTTGGAGGCCCTAATGAACCCAAAAGTAACATTAATAACTAGTAAGAGAATGCCGAGAAAAAATCAGTGTCCTCTCAGAATCTAACACAATAGCTTTGATGTGAATCCCAGAACACTGTGGCATCCAGGACAACGGAAAAGCTGATGAACTAGCCAGAGAGGGCTCATCAAATCCATATATTGGTCGAGAATCCGCACTTGGGGTTACTGAATTGGACAGCTGAGGGAATGGGTCGAAGAACAACTGAAAGAAGGTTGAAATGAATATTGAAGTGAGCAGAAAACTGAAGAGCTAATTAAAATAACGGGTGTTCACACTGGTCATAATCTTCACAAAATGGAGCTGTAGACGGTGTGAAAAATAGTAGAAATGGCAAAAATAATATATATTAGAAAAGCCTAGATTGATTTTCAAAGAAAACAATAGCCAGCCGATGAATGTATATATTAATGCAGAAAATTGGAGCTGCCGAGTGGGTCGTGGGAAACCGAATCTGCAAGACACGAAAAGAACAAGAGGCTAAGGTGTAGTCTCGGTTTAACATAAGAGGGAGCTACGTGAAGTTTGCCAACTGATTTGCGCAGAAACCAAAATCGGTTTTGTATATCTATGCCATTGGCGTTACAAGCAATTTTATTATTGACATTTGAGGTTGTGCTCGAAGCAATCATTTACTGTCGACTATTTTTTCATTTTTGAATATTTAGAAACGTCTAGCTAGTTTATTTGTGAGTGTTGTGTGTTTTATTTGATCTAAAACCATGCCTCCCAAAAAAATTGTTGGTTGTGAAGGATAAATTATCCGCAATCAATGCTAACAGATTCTAATATTGTGTCAACTTACAAAATTTTAAAACGTTACGCTACTGATTTAAAGTCGGATGTCAATTTTACAATATGGCTCTGGTTTTGACGACAAGCTCGCGCATACGACTGCAACTTCACGTAGCTTCTTCCTATGTGAGACGGAGTCCATATGATGATAGGGCCAGCATATTAACAAGCACATATTGAGTTACTGTTGAAGACTCTGAATCCACCTCCTCATTATTCCCAATATGTTATCAAGAGATAATTCTTAAAAGCTCGTCTAGTCGTATTTGGAGTATAGGGATTGGCCTAGAAATGTGAGCTAGTGGAGACGCACAAATCACGTCACCGGCAAATGCTGGTAGAAATGTGAAGAGAATAGGAATGCGGGTGTTGGGACGGTCGGTGTCGCCAAGCGTCGGGGGTGCGAACTTAGCGCCACAGAATACTAAGCTCGGTAAGAAATGTGTGCTTAGGACGGGAATAATTTCACGAAAGAAAAATGCGATTTTTCGAGGAGAGGACAACAGAAGGATAAAGTATCTGAAAAAATGTCTCTACTGTTCCAACGGGATAATCCATCACTTTTTGTTTGAAATTACAGGACAGTATATGATTGTTGGATCGTTTATGACATAAACGAGACGATTTGTCGGGGGGGTTGAATATGTTTTGACCGTTTTTGTAGTTTTTCGAACATTTTTGAATTGGAAATTTCGCATTAGGCAATTTTGGGTAAAAGGGAAGCTTATTTGTTCACGTCACCAACATGCTATTGTGACGTGCTACTCGACCTTATCATCTACGTGTAGAATGCTTTTTGGTTGGGTAACGATAAAATTTTCCTACGTGGCCTATTTATTTGGAGAATTTTGTCATAGGCGTACGTTACTGAAGGGTTCGATTTTTTTGTAATCGATTTTATAAATATTACGTTTACCATGGACTTACTATAAAATTTCTGTTGTGGATTAATTTATATCTAGAAAATTCCATATCAAGGGCAAACGATGGAATTGCTAAAAAGGGGGTCGTTTTTTCTATTGTCACACTGCTGTTCCTAGCTCTCGGTCTATTTTCTTTTTGTTTCTGAAAATGGGAATATTTTATGTATTTTTTTAAATTAAAATTAAAAACCAAAATTATTATTCCACACTTGAACCTTTCGATTGGCCTGAAAGTTTGAGAATGTCTTATGAATCGCATGAAAAAAACTAGCAGATATACTTGACAATTTTTGTGAAAATGAGAAAAAATGTCAACCTCAAATCTGGACTTTGCTTCAAAACTGTGTTCTTGAAAATATAAAATTGTGACATCAAAAAATTATCAAAATATTTTGGAAAGAAGGAAATTATACACCAAGGTGGTGAAGGCTATTACTATTGACAAAGCACTAGAGTTATTTTGCGAGGGGCTTTGCCCAGAGTAAAATAAGGTGCAAGGCTTATGAATGTCTCCACCACCGTGTTATATATACATTTTTTTCCACTACTAGCCAAATTTAAGACAAAAACTGGAAATAATTCACAAACGTACCACTAGAAACGTTTAACCCGTCGACTGGGTGACGAGCACACTGTCAGTTTTCCATATATGAAAGTACTCGTTATAACATCAGTCTTTTTCAGTTGAACGCGAACACAAAGCAGTCTAACCCATAGAAGTGAAAGTTTATAGGATGACCTTGAATTCAAAAATAAGGTTTCAAACCCATCCACCTGAAGCGCTAGCTGCAATTGAGTTGTCGGAACAGGCCTGGCAGCTAACGCCTTTAGCACAGTATATGAACGAACCAGTAGTATATCTCTCATAAATTTCATTCACAAATTGCCAGAGCTTTTGATAACCTTGAACGGATCGTTTAACGATTCATTTTACCATGACTTGAACGTGTTAAATGTTTTTTCTTAAATATTTTAGAGTAGTACACTGATGAGTTGATAAAACAATAGTCTTATACAAAATATTTATTGGTTTTTCCATATTACAATTTTCATCTTGTTATGATTTTTAAAATTTTTATTGACAAATTTTAATGTGTAATATAGTCGTACCCTGAAGAAAAGTTTTATTAAATATTTTATTGGAAAATCAACACAAGGATGTGCAAACTCTGTTGTTTGACTAATATTTATAAGTGATTCAACAATATTATATGCCGTAGCAACTTTCTCAAAATTTATTTGGAATAATGTTTCTAATAATGAGATGTATTGTACAAAATTTTCATGCGGCATATTCAAGTTTCCAAAAGTATACTTATTCGTATTTTTATAAGCTCTAAGGTAACAGTATAAAGACGAATCGTCTAAATTCTGATACGTTGTGAATACATCTCACATACGCTGCATGTATGAATTTCCGAACATTTTTCAATGAAATAACCACAAAAGTAGCGAACAAAATTCTTCTCCAATGAATCATTTGTCTGAAGGTCTTCAGGCATTGCATATTTGATGAAAGAAATATTGTTGGAATAGCCTTTTTTAAAAGAAGTTTTCTTTGATGATGTTGCATAATCATGACTGGTTCAACATGAGCACCACATAAACGATTACTACTATATAGTTTCTATTTTTGGAATCAAGTCAGGCCTATCGCATGTTTCGAGCCAAACTTCAGCTCTGAAACAAAAACAACAAATTAAATCAATGCATGAAACTAAGGCTCATGAATGTAATATGAGGATCAAATAATAAAGTATTATACATTTCGTATGAAAATACAAACAGTTTCTCACCTTTCTGAATCCTTTGGAAAACGGTAAAATTTTTCATCGCAATTATAATATTTATTGTTACATCCACGAACTACACACACACACTACCCGCTTTCTTCTTTTTAATGGTATCCATTGCAAAAAAAATGCTTATAAACTATAAATATAATACCAAAACGCAGTAAAAATATAAGCTGTAATAAATAATTTTATTCGCAAATTCACCACTTGCACTTTGGTTGGATCGCAGCACAGCACTGGCCGCCGGATTATATAGTCATCCGAACGACGTTGTAGGTCACAGAGAGCTCGGCAGTGTGACGTCACGAGATAACATACTGGTTCGTTTATATACTGTGCCTTTAGCACGAAAAGGAGAAAAGATTTTAAAATTCATTTTAGCTGTCATATAGTTGTTGACACCATTGTCTTTTATCGATTGTTTCCTTTTGCCATTTGCTGCTGTTATTTGTGTTTTAATTAGGTACTGTAAGAGTTATCAAGTGTGATAATTCATAATATTATAATAACTTTATAATGGTTGGTGTGAAGTGTTGCGTTCCTGGGTGTACAGACATTACATCAAAACGACATAGGTTTCCCAAACATGACCCTTTGTTGTTGAATGAATGGGTTGCATTCATTCGCAATCCAAAACTAAAGGAATTGAGCGCTGAACAAATTTATAAATCCTACAAAGTTTGCAACAGACATTTTGAACCACAATATATGGTTATTGGGTCAAAAAGGTGCCTCACTCGCAAAGCTGTTCCTACAATCCTTTCAGGATTGATCAAAAAGTGATGTAATGACGTAATATTATCACTCTCAGGTATTACTCAGCACGTGGTAAAATGTAAATTGCATTCAGGAATTCCTAAATTCGTTTTAGGTATTACTATTAGTCATTCAAATAAACAAACTTCAAATAAAAAAAAGCGCTATGAAATAGTTCTGAACCCATCCTCTGCAACTAGCGCTTCAGGTGGATGGGTTCGACACCTCATTTTTTCATTCTGGGTAATCCTAATATTATTTATTAGACTTTCACTTCTAGGTATAGGTGAGACTGTTTTGTGAGCGCGAATTTTAAACTTATGGCATTTTTATTCAATTAATTTCATCCTGATAGGTAATTTCAAGCAGCAAATATGTTTAAAGGCAATCTCCTGGGTATACCCACATAATTGGAATGCACAAGTTTTTGTTCAACTACTATCCCTGACTTCTCAAAATATTTGAATTTGTCCATTATTGACCTAGGTTAATAATAGAAAATTATTAACCACCAGTAGAGAAATTCAACTTTTCAGTTGGCTAGAAAAAGCAATAAAAATGTCAACCTCACAGCTAGTAGTGAAAAAAATCCATTACACCCCATATATTATAACCTAATTCATAACTTCTTCTTCAACAAGCCATGAGACTAAATTAAAAATTCCACGCTTCAGTCCGAAAACATATACTGGCATATTTTGACTTCGGTTACTTTTTATAATGCCAGTGTAATGTCATGACATTTTTATGTGCTCCATGGAATAAATTTAATTATAAAACTGTTTGCTTTTTATGAATGCGGGTATTTTCAGAATATGGTTACACACACACGGCTCTTTTCAATACACCAACAACATGTTGATTATTTTGTGATTTTTTTTGTTTCGCCCTCATTTCATTGTTAAAACTGCAAATATTTGATGAATTATCGAGTGAAAAGTTGAATTAAATTTAGCTCTTTTCCACTATATTTCATTCAGTCTGTTTATGTACAACAGCTGCCTTAAAAAGGACTACATATCCAAAATAAAGATGCTGGTAAAGATCTGCTGCGCCTAAACAATTCAAGCCAATTTAGTCTAATTTATAATCGTCCATGAGTGATTGATTAGGTTAGCACCACTGTCAGAGTCCTCGCTACCTCAGCCTTCAGGCTTTTGTACTCTTGGTTAAGACGGCCGAATAATTTCGTTACTTTCCTTATTTGGCCCTTGCTAAGGTTCAATATCTCGTTAATCAACGACTTCGACTTTGACCACAGAAATTTGCTACAGAAAATTGAACTAGCAAAAACATATATCATGGAAATGGATATAAAGCAAACAATCATTAATTGATGTTAATAAAATACCTACTCATGTTTTTCTTATCCTCGATACAACGCTTTTCGTATACTTTTTATCATGTTTTAAGTTTGAAGTAACGAGTTGTTTTCATTTATATCACTGTCATTACTTTACGAGAAAACGTTTTAGTTCACACATCCGTATTTTCTTTTTATATCACGGGAAAAAAAAATTAGAACTCTTGACATAATGTACCTTAGTAAATACAGCTATCGCTTCACGAGTCTCATCAGCAAAGTAATGAGTTTGTTTATATCTGAAAACGCACTGTAAAGATACAGAACCTAATTTTGTAAAGGTTGGAACGTTGATAATTCCCATATTCTATAAAAAGAATAGTGAAAAAGCGTTTGTGTGAGATATTTACGTCACAAAATTATATATTCCACGAAGCAGCGCCATCTATCTACTGAAAAATGAATCAAAATCTCAACAAATTCAAAAAATTACATTGCAGCTAAGCCAGTAAATATAGACCTCGCAAGGGGGCGTCATTAATTACTTGAGGTTTTCTAGGGATGGAGGGGGTCAAGCTTAATCTATCCAAATCTCACTAAGTGGGAGGGGGGGTCTTGGCAAATATCAAGTAATCATTTTTCTCGCAGAAAACGGTGTAAACTTGCGTTTTAAAATAAATCCCGTCAATATTCACAAACACTAGTCTTTGCTAGTCTTCAAAAAAAGTAGGTGATAAAACAAGTTTTTGGATCTTTAGTTCTTTACGTCAGGTTATGTTTGAGCGACCAGGGGTCGCATCGCAAAAGATCTGACCGTTACGTTACGCTACGTTATGTTACGTTGCTTCGTTATGTGCCTTGCTTGCGTGCGTGTGCTCTCTCCTGAGTCTCTCTCTCGTTTACGAAGCAGCGATTCATTTGCTCCGGCCGGGATTCGAACCCGGGCCACCCGCGTGGAAGGCGAGATTTCTACCACTGAACCACCGATGCTATATTAAAATTATATGCAAAGCCGGTATTCGCAGTGCTGGTGATCTACTTGAATTTGTTCGGATAAATTTTTACTATTATTCCCATAATTTTTTTTTGCGCGATTGATCTTTTTTGTTCATTTCGAAGAAAATTAAATTATTTTATCCGGAATTTATTTCAATACGATCGCGCAAAAAATGATATAATAATTTCGAACGTTAAGGGTAATTACAACGTTTGTATGTAGATTTCTCTCGTAAAATTGGACAAAATGATACTTTTCGAAATACAGGGTGTTGAAATTTTGAAAAATTGAATGTTTTAATTCGATAACTTTAAAATGAATGGATAAATTGATTTGACATTTGGCAGGTTGTTTTTAAATGTAAAAGGGTATATTTTGGAAGAGATAGTAGTTTGCGCAACTAGTGTGGATATAATGGCCATATCGCACGAGGACGAAGTTTGAGCAAGACGCCGTAGGCGGAGTGCTTAATCGTTTAAGTTCGATATGGACAATCCACACGAGTCCAGCAGCATATTTTTTCTACGACCCACTTAAGAAAAAATCTAGAAAATAAAAATTTCTATAAACTGTGATATAACTTCAAATTAAAAATTTAACAATTCAATTTTATGTTTCCACTAATATTTTTGTGGTAAACGTACAGTTTTTCAATGTCCAATTTGTATAATGCTACGGTTTCCCTTTTTAAATATACGATGCTGTTATAAGTAGATGTTGCCAGTCGGACTCCCTCATGAAGGGTACCGTTCCATTATCTATAATAATGAATATGCTGCTAAATATTTCAAACGTCTACTTGTTGTCGTTATCAATATCAAGCAGAATAATTATTTAAAAATGAAATTAACAATAAAAAAAAAACTTCTTCACGGGGAATCGAACCCGGGTCTACCGCGTGAGAGTCTGGTTTGCTTACTACTCGGCCACCGAAAAAATGTATTACATAATTTTTGCTTAAAAGGAACTAAAGTTCCTACCGTGTGTCCCGCGACACGTTCTACCTTTTTTTTTTCTCTCAATAATCCAACACGTTTACAGTTCAAATAAAGGTTTTAAATAATCTCGCGTGAGATTAAGGGAGGGGAAGGGAGTTGTGGATCCCACCAAGGGGGGAGAGGAGGTCGAAAAATTCTCAAAAACGCCTCACGTAATTAATGGACGGCTCCCAATGAATTTCCGATACAATTTTTGTTGTTGTTATTCAAGATAGCGCTTGAAGCTTCACCGCAATATGTAAGATTTTCGTGATTTTGTGCTCAGTATGTGATCCTAAACCTTATGAAAAAAACGGCTATTTTCACTTGCCTAAACTACTACTATCTTGATGTTTTGATAATAAAGGAATACCGAATGATATTAATCTCAATATCTAAAATAAAGACATCAACGGCAATAACATAAAATCAAACATAATAAAACTAATGACTAGCCATTAGCTGTCGTTTGCTTTGTGTTTATTTCTCAGCTTAACACACTTAAATATGAATTTTATTACCAAAGTTACAACAAAAAATTCTCATTTATCTTACACGCACTTTGACTTTGATTTTGATGGAATTCTGAATGAAATTGCGACCGGGTTGCGCCATATCCAATTTCTGTCACCGGTCTATCTGGCCACACTTTTGACAGACCCATATCGAGGGTCACACTTTGTACCTTTTAAGTAACAAAACATGTATTGAACTTTACAGTGTTTTGAAGTTATGTCCAAGTACTTAAAATCAATATTTTAGATAATGATTTTGTTGCCGGCGACACATTTGCGGTTGCGGTTGCAACCGCGCGGTCACAACCGCTGCTCTGTAAAATACATGGTTGTTTATGAAATGGTGCCACACTAGCGGCCAAGCGGCAGCAACCGCCTTTGCAACCGCATCTTGCCGCGGTAGCGCGGCTGTCCGTCCGAAATGCAACATGTTGTTACTTGCCTGACTGTTAACATTAACCGCGCAGCCACAAACCTAGCCAGTCGAGTTTTGAACATGGACGTCTTCGATACCGAAAAATCTATTGTTCTGGTGCAAAGTAAGACGTGCTTGTTACCGACAAGGCATACAAAGATCGCGACAAAAAAATTACTGCTTGGCAGAAGATTTTAGAAGAAATGTGTCCTAACCACAATTCGTGGAGTCCGAAGAGAGAAGAGCAAAAGGTAAGAAAAAGACAATGATATTGACCATTCGACAAGCGCGTTTTGTGTAAAGGATGGACCCAGTACCTACTTCTTGGCTTCGATTTCTTAATTTGAGCATACATTATAGCAACCGTTTCAACCAAATCCATGTTGATTATTGAACTGACGGACTCGGTATGACAAGGTGTATGCTTGTATGTGTGAACTTTATAGCGGTTGTGACCGCGCGGTTGCAACCGCAGCCGCAACCGCAAATGTGTCGCCGGCCTTAAACATTTTTCGTTCTAAACGATGTAGTGCGAGATAGGTGGCGACACGCATTTCAAAGCGAAATAATTGAATAACCGAATTTCATAAAAAATAGCGAATTAGAGGTTTTGAAAAAACCGATTTTATAGAATTTACATGGATGCAAATTATGAAACGCTTTCAATTATCTAAATAATAATAGTTGTCATGAGAGGTCAAAATAATTTCTCATCAATCCAACCCATTATTCGTTTTTGGTGCTATCTCTTTTCAACATTTGGAGGTAATAATTGGAGTTACAAAAGAACGTATGACATTGCTTGAAAGACAATTGTTCGTATATTGTATGATGATTTCACTGTCAGTAGAAAAGGATAAGGTATATAAAGCTTGTATTTACTACCGTTTATTGCATGGAGGTGAAAGAGAGAGGAGGGAAGGTGAGCGTGGTAGTGATTTACCAAATTCAGACGGAAGTCGCCATATTTGTTGCTTTCGTTTATTTGGGCTTCAAGCACTTGTGCGTGACGCCTCAGTCGTCACGACTTTCGAGCAAATCGAACACGATTTTTTAGGATCCTCAAAACCACCTGACATGTGTGCCAATGCCAATGAATTTCCTGTGTTGTTAGAAGAACAGTTTTCAATTATAATGTTTTTGATAATAAAATTTTGCATATTTAGGTATTTTTAGTGAGGTTTAAATAGTATTAAATCGTAATCGGCACAATCTTAACCTTTAAATAAACGTCAAACCGGACAAACGTCAAATATTTAATGTCCGTGGACTTTTCGGTATGTGCTTGAGGGGCAAGGGGAAGGTAAGACTAGGCGTCACGCCCGGTAATAAACGAACGGAATTCGGTCACTACGAGCTGCTACTAGCAGCCAAAAGTAAATAATCGAAAGCACCTATTGAGAAGCCACATTAGTGACATTAGTCATCAATTCTTTTGTCAATATGAATAACCTTAATATACTGAAATATGTCAAATTGAAAAGCATCATTAGAAAAATAGTGATTTTCAGTATTAGAAAGGTTATTTATGAGTATTAGTATGAATCTAAGTTGATATTGAGTTGTACAATAGTGTTTGGAGACTGGTTTTATCCAATATATACCACCTTAAAAAATTGCATATGAGAGTTTCTTGTTTCCCCTAATTGAAAAATCAAATGTACGCTTCTGGTTTGCTTACGCTTCAACGGAAGTCGGCCATATTGAGAAGCCACTTTGGTGGATGATTCTTCATACTGTTAAATGGTTTTAAATGAAACTAACTGTTTCTAAATGACTCCACAATATATTTGAAAAAATGTGTAAATTGCAAGTAAATTATTGACAATTGTTTCGATTAATTTATCATCGACAGTTAATTCATACTGTTATGTTCTCTCCTCTCTCTTTTACCTCTATTGTTTATAGTTAGTGACGTCAGGGTGAAAGTCAATTTTTTCTACTGTATCATTTATAAATACCCTCAAGCCCTGATACGAAATATACCGATTTGCTGCTGTGTATTATCACTGTGTATTATCACTTTGCAGTCAATAAAGATGGGATTGTGGATAACAAAGGATATTTTATTCCATTACATTCGTTAATCAAAGAAATGTACAGGAATGTTCAACCGTGTGTAATATAACTGATCCAAATATCGTCAGCTGTGTAGACAGCAACCTATGTAAGCTGTCCAAACCAACGAAAACCTCCGGCAATGTTCCATAGTAAGAGGGAAGGGCACACGCACGACAAGACAAGTGGTTGTGTAGCAGCGGGTCCATCGATACATTTTCAGCCGCATTCCTTTCACAGCTTCAGATTTTGTCAAACTATACGTTTTCGAAAGAGATGAACAGAAGGGTTGCTCAATTGTTATTTTCCGATACAAATTTTCGTGTTGATTTTTTTTTTTTCGGAAAGGTGGGAAATGCTTCCTCCGTTCTTCGAGGCCGTGTGGGACTTATGTGCCAATGTTACCCACTAGCTCTTTATCTGTATCTGTAGAGTAGGAAGGCTGATTTTACGCTCACAGCACTTAGACAACATGTGACCCATTGTACATATTCCCGAGGAATTGTTCTCCTAGGTCATCGTCCATGCTGTTCTTTTTAGCAAGGTGGACAGGTGGGAAACACGATTATTTGACTGATTTTGCGAAAAATCGATACTACAGGCCTATTTTTTCTACATGCTGTTCATCACTTTCCTGTACAGTGTGATACGCATAAACTGTGGTTTGTATAAAATATCAAAGCAAAACTGATGGCTCAAGTGACGAAAAAAAAATATTTTTTCTGTGAATGGTGTATAACCAGTGGCGTAACTAACGCCAATACAACCAATGCGGTGCATTGGGGCACAGGCCTTCAGGTGGCGCATGCCTTAGGGGGCGCAAAAAACTGATATTCTGGTGGGGCGCACGGGGAATACTTGCATTGGGGTGCAGTCAGACTAGTTACGCCACTGTGTATGACCCGCAAATTTTTCAACGGATAATCTTCAAAATGGGTGAGTACTATCGATTTTCCACAATATCACTAAAAAATTCGTGTTTCCCTATAGTTCACCAGACCCTGGAGAGGTTACTAAGATACATCTCCGTCCTGTAGCTGTGGGAAGGCTTGTTCCAGATCTTGAATGGTTATAATATGGAAAGTACAGGCTTCTTGGGTAGACTACTACTACTGAATGTGCAGGCGAGCCTTAACCTAGCCAAACTGAAGTCAAGGTTTCGGCACTGAGGCCACTGGCGGGTACATTGTGCCATTCCTGCTACCTAGACATCCATGAAGCCGAGCCTTTCAATAAAGGCCACAACCTTTTTCAGTGGATGCCTGCTTGTGCCTCCAGGGACCATGACAGGGACTCTGAAGATTCGCCTGCATAATACAGCCCTGTGTGGACACTCTAATAGAACATGGACCGACGTTTCGTCAGTCATGCCGCAACCCCTACATAGGGAACTTTCCTCTACTCCTAGGTTGTAGAGGTGCTTCCTCACGCAGCAGTGCCCTGTAAGGAGTCCTGCTATCTTCCTCAACCTTCTCCTTGGTAGTTCAATAGCTGCCCCAGCGTGTCCATCAGTCCATCCCTTCAGTAGAAGTTTGGATTGTCTATGACCCTGCAGAGCACTCCAATGAGCGAGGTGCTGGTTCCTCAGCCACTTCATCGTCTCCTTGCATATTGTTTGTTTTGTTAGGCCGAGGGTCGGGCCCGGGCCGCAGAAAGCAGCTGCCGCTCCTTCCGCAGCCAGTGCATCCGCCATTTCGTTGCCCTCAAAACCAGAGTGGGCCGGAATCCATTCTAGCCGCACTGCGTTCCGACTTGCAAGATCAGCAAGTCCCGAGTTCATGGTATATCCACTCAGGGCTTTAATTGTTGCCTGACTGCCTAGGTTTATCTGCGCACATTTCAAGATAGCGTATATCTCGGCCTGACATGCAGATACAACATCACCCATTGATACAGATTTGTGTCCTTGGGTTCCTAGAGTAAATTCCAGCCCCTTCTCTGTCACCAGACCATGAGCCATGTGTGAACCAGACGGTCCCATGAGGCTGTGTATTCGTCTCTTTTCCCCAGGATTCTCTGTCCTGGATCATAGCCCTTAGCAAAACTACGAACAATCACAAAATGCTACACCATACAAAATCACAAAAGTCCAAGAAGCCAAATAAAATTGAAAATACATTGATAAAAATTGACAATACTAACGTCAATGTCAGTCAACAGTCGAAATAAGAGGGAAGGGCACACGCACGACAAGACAAGTGGTTGTGTAGCAGCGGGTCCATCGAAAAATTTTCAGCCGCATTCCTTTCACAGCTTCAGATTTTGTCAAACTATACGTTCTCGGAAGAGATGAACAGAAGGGTTGCTCAATTGTTATTTTCCGTTACAAATTTTCGCGTTGATTGAGGTCTTTTTTTTGGAAAGGTGGGAAATGCTTCCTCCGTTCTTCGAGGCCGTGTGGGACTTATGTGCCAGAGTTACCCACTAAAAACCCACCTCCAAGCCCGTTCGTACATCCCAGCCTGGAATTGCCTTTACGGCATAGCTTCAGGACTACGACGCCTCTCTCTCTCCCTCATCTGCTAGTTTCCTTTTCAATATTTCCGTTATGGAACCATGTCCTTTTTCCCGATTGTCCCTACAATCCACCATCCAGCGCACCAGGTCCGCTGGGAAAGCACCTTCTACATTCCATGTTAATGTTTCTTCCCTTTTCCCCCCACCTACTACACCTGAGGATGGAGTGTTCTGGGCTGTCCACCTCCTCTCCGCAGTTATCGCAGGTTTGGTCTGGAACTTTTCCAATTCTATATGAGTAGATCTCAAAGCACCCATGGCCGCTTAAAAACTGGGTAAAAATCGATCTTCTCATGGCTGCAATCCAGCCAGATGCCGCAGGTCAGGTATGAGACTCTTTGTCCATTGAGCTTCGCCCATCTCCGTATCCATCTTTTCCTGGTAGTTAACTTCTCCGCACGTCAGATTTCAGCCGTCACTTCACCCACCCGAAATAGTTTCTGACGCTCTTATACCATTAGGTCCATCAGGGGGATCCCAGCGATGACTGCCAGTGCCTCAAAAGATGCCGTCCTTTACGCACTAGTCACCCTGAGCAACATTTTTCTCTGCGTGGACAAGAGCATATTTCTGTGCTTCTTTACTAGTATTACCCCACCCCAGATGGGCGCCGCGTACAATAAGATCGAGGTCACGACTTCTGCCAACATCCTTCTACTCATGATCCCCGGGCCTCTCATGTTTGGGAGTATCCTTGTAAGAGCGGATATTTGCCTTGTCGCTTTCTTACATGTTCGTTGTAGATGAGTCTATCGTCGAACCAGATTACCAAATATTTTAGCGCCTTGCTAGGTTATTGAGGTCTTAACAGTAAAAGACAAGCGTTACCTTTTATAGATATAAGAAATAATACGATTTGGAAACAGATTTCGTGATCACAACTAATAGTCTCTGGAGCACTAAAACTTGACAAAATACCGAGAACCACGGATGAGTCACGCATTTATTTTCTAACACAATTTATTACATTATCGATCTGACAGGTTAAGCATGAATAATTTTCATAAATCCATTTGTCACAAAATTTCCAACTAGAGAACCAAGACAAATATTTTTTTTAAACAAAAAATATTTTGTTCTCCGATTGACATTAAACGTGAATTCACCAACATTATTTTCATAAAAGTTTAACTTCATTACATGAATAAGATATTTGTAATTCGTCTAAAACAAACTTATTATTAACGATTAGTTAATAACAAATATACAGGGTGTACCAATCTTACGACAAACTTCGGTATATGGGCTATTTTAAGAGATATCAAAAAATGTTATTAACATAAATAGTAGATGTGCTGAAGGTCCATATTTTGAAATTATATCGAACTATACAGAGTGCTGCATAACTCCGTTACAAACCAAACATGATTTTTCAAATGGGAACCCCTGTATATTATACCGAATTCGGATTGGTTACATTTTTTTGAAGCTTTTAATATGAGGTTTTGCCACGTTATACAGAGTCCTTCAAAAGATATGGACACGTTTATGTGAAAATCGTAGGTAAATCAACGCTCTGTAGCTTGTACGTTAAAAAAAATGTATTTTGCCAAACAGAGTTCCGTAACATGATGCAATATCTCCGTATCCTATTAAATTTCAATTATATTCTTTCTTGTATACAGGGCGAACGGAAACATTATTGTGGTTTGATTCCCAAAAGAATAAGAGAAAAAAGATTAACCTATTTGGTTAAATACATAATAATATTAAGAATTCATTTTTGATCACTGACTAATAATAACTTAGGCTGAGTTGGCATTTTATTGAGATTCTATTAGAATTTAACAAGATTCAGGGTAATAATCAAAAAGGTTGACTTAGGCCAAGAGCCGGGTATTTTTTTGTAAAAACCGTACGGGAACAGGTATTTTTTTAATTTGTTCAGGGGTGTCCCCTGAATGTAAATCCAGGCTGGCGTCATGGGAGGGCTTCACTTCAGCCGCCATCTTGAAAATCACGTTTTATCAAATATCTCGCGAACCGCGCACCATTCGACAAAAATTGTAAAAATCATTATTGTCGATAATAATATTTGCCATCTTTTTTATTCAAAACTTTTTTTGTATAACGCATAGGTTTTTAATTAAATGGCGCTCCAAACTTTTTTAACTTTTTCCAATATAGTTTTTGCTAAATATTCAGTATTCAGTATTCAGTCAGACATTGCACTGGGAGGAGCTTAATTCTATTCAAATGATTCAAATAAACTTTCAATTTAATAATCCTCTTGTAATTGTGAATATTTGCCTGTATAAATTTCGTGTAGTGTGACATAATCCCAATACTGATGGCGTATTTAATTCGCCTCATCGTTAAATGTAGTAGAGTAGAGCTCGTTAGTAAAACCGGTGGACACTGATTAGAAGAGACCTACACCCTTCCTATATATCGGATGATCACTTTGAAAATTACTTACCACGAAATTAACACAGTTTGATTGTAATCTAGTTTGAATTAATAGGATAAATTTCATAAATTGGACTTGACAAGTAATTATATGTGAAGAATATTTGTAGTTTGGTACAATTCACTGAGTGTTGAGAGCGCTGTTAACGGAAATATACCTTTATAAAGATGATCTGAAGAAACTTCAAAGTAGTTATCGACCTATATAGTATAATACATTAAATAGCCTTCTTGGTGTGCGTCATCGTTTGTGACGTATATCCGGGCTTTGATTTGATTACATTTGATCAATAAAATCATCAGGATCGTTATCAGCCAAATTCGAAGAAGCCATGAAATTAATTATTACCAGCTTCCTTTTCTATCTGAAAATACTCGAGAGCTTTCAAATCGCTGATTTTTTCACGTGTATCTAGGCATATTTTTGTATTATTCGATTGAATATAACAATAGGATTAATATTCACTTTTCATAAATATTAATTGACCGTAAATAACAAAGTTCAGACCTGACGAGAACTGTCAGTGGGACATTAGAAAAAGACGTAAGACACATTGCCGCTACGGAAAATACGTCTGGATCATATTTTGGATGCTTTAATTTTTCCCGATTGATGGGCCGGAAACCAGCTCTCAGGCCACGGGTACTCGTTCTGCCTTTTCCTGGGAGTGTGGGACTCTCCCCAATCCCACTCGGTCGCCCCACGAGTGGAGCTACCAAGCCGCATTGTCCCCGACCAGAGCCGACCGCACTAAAAACACCCCTTTCTCCTTATTCCCACTCTTCGTTTCTGGAACCACCTCTGGGGGTATTCCATCAAAAACGGAAATATCTCCTCCTGTTTTTCTTTCACTGTGTCATTCCTTGATGCTCTCTTCCTTCTTTTTCCTTCTTCCCATCACATGTCTCACGTACCCCGATATAATTTGCCGATTTTCCTTTATCTCCATCATTGTCTTGATAAAATTATCTTTTCCCAGCTTCCATCCTACTTTTTTCTCCGCCTTTTTCTTTGGTAAGTCCCATCGTATGCATGTGAAAAGAGTGTGCTCTGCATCATCCCTCTCCCCACGATATATGCACTCCTCATCCTCTCTTTTCCCTATTTTTTGGTATACAGAGCTTGACTTATGAAGTAATCCATCTTCCTGTGTTTACATTCCAACCAAATCTTCAGATCTTTAAACAGGCCTCTTGTCTACTCTCCCTTCACTGTTTCCTTTTTCCACCTTGTTATCCATTTTTCAATCATCTCCTCCTCTATCTGTTTTCTTTGCTCCCTTCCTCTACTATGTTCGTTTACCCTTGTCTCGATCAGCAAGTCTATAGGAGGTACTCCTGCCCATGTTATCTACCTACTTTCATCCCAGAAGCTTCGAGTCTTCCATTTGAGCCACCAGTTTATCTGGAGGAATCTTCAGTACTTGTGTTATTCCCACTTTAAAGTGCTTTCGTCTGAGTCGTTGTAAGTTCTCACAGAAGGAGTAGGTGTTTCATCGTAAAGTTCACATTTCCTGCACATAAGCTCACTAAGTTTGCCCATCCTTTGCAAAAGCTTCCTCAGGGTACAGAGTCCAGTCACCAGGTCGGTAAATGTCTCCAAATATCCCTTAGGAGGACATCATCAATCGATGACGCACACCAAAAAGGTTTATTATGAACTCTAGTTCTATTTTTTTATTATAGTTAAGCTGTCTGGTAATCAGAACAGGCTTTATTGAGTTGTCAAATTGAAAAAAGGTTGATATACATTTGTGAAATGCAATGTAACTCGCTGGCTTGGACACGTAGATTTTTCGGAATCTTGTTCCAAAACCTTTATAGTTTTTTTATCGAATTTGGCAAAAAGGTATTGGTAATTTGCAATAAAATTTTAAAGGTATATTATAATTTTTCACAATTAGGGTTAGTTTTCACCCCTGAAGAACAAAACGGGTCACGCTATAGAAAATAAACTGGTGGGAGAAATAATCCTTATCCCAAATTCTTTCATGTAAATCGATGCTGGACGAAAAAATTGCGAGGTTTTGCCATTTTTTGGGCTTCATATCCTTACCTACTATGCCTCTTTTTATTAGCAGATCCACCGCAAAATATTTTTTCTGACCTGGCAGGCTTAGCTGAGTGTCCATTGGAGTTTTGAAACCGTTTCCCACAAAAAGTTTGTCGGAAACGTTAAAACAGGAACGTACTACCACATAATTTTAAGAAAAATTAAAAGTATTTAAATGTTTATTAAAAAGTGTGTGGAATCGCGTGTAATTTAGAAAATGTAGAGTATTAAGTTGGACGACGTTGTTGAAAAAACTACTTGATTGATTTCGCAGTCCATCTCTGCATCTTAATGTCGCCCCAAAAAGGACCTAAATAGCTTAATCTAAAAATTTCGTCCATTAAAAAGATTTATATTCAAAAGAATATAAAATAAATTGTGTGCATATGAGTCGGAATGGGACAAGTTTTTTAGCTTCAGCCATCAGCGACATTTTTACGAGGCCATTTTTCAAGATTATCATATTTTTGCGATTTTGAATATCGAATATTACACAAAATATGCATTAGGCGAAAGTAGTTGATGGAATTTAAATTAAAGTTTTATTAAAAAAATATACATAACTATAAGTTTTCGGTCGTTATATCTTTGTTATATCCCTCGTAAGAAACGCGGTTTCCTCTCTACATAGAAAAAAAAGTTTTATGCTAGCAGTTATATCTAAAAATAAACCTTTGAGGTTGAAACTGATAATAATTTTAATTAAATTTTGGAAATAAATTTTGTGTTGGCATGAAATTGATTAATGTTTGATTATAGACCTTAGGTTATCGCGGGATGTTGGTATATACAGCGTTGCTGAAAAGTCTCGCACCAAGGGATTATCTTTGAAACGGATGAAGAGAAAGTTATGAAATTCGCGCGCGCGAATTGCGAAACGTCGACCCGGCGCGCTTTCATGTGGAATACAAATAATTCTAGACACTTTTTCGAGAAGGGGAAGTGAATAAACATGTATGTATATAGATAGACATGAATATAAAATGATTTTTACTCCATATGATGTTTTCCAAAAAGGGGAAGGAAAGTCAGTATGCTTATCAATGAATTTTATAATTCAAAGTTCTGGATTGATTGATCGATATCGCGAGCGAAGCGAGCGCGCCGGGTTTACCCGGCGCGCATCCATGTGAAATACAAATTAGACACTTTTTCGAGAAGGGGAAGGGAATACATCTCTTCACCTCAAATTGACTGACTTCATGGGAATTCTACTAGAGCAAAAAAAATTATCATAATTCAACACATACCGCTTCCCCACCAACTGACACAGATTAAAGTGTAACTAAAATGTCATTAAATACGGAGCAAGTGAATAAGAAAAAAATTGTTAACCTAACTATTATATAAATTTTCATGGTTATAAATGCAAATAATTTTATATTGTGATATATTAATTGTTGTAAACTTATGTTTTTGATTGAGTTAACTGTATAAACCCTCACTTCGTGGAATCTACTCAT
>CAJUYH010000655.1:0-60312 GCA_910591685.1 Galerucella tenella
ATAAAATTTTTAGGCAGCACTGGGACACTCCGCATGGGGTTCATCCATAGCGTGGATCACCATAGCGTGCTGTACAGGATATGGAGGATTTGTAAACTCATTCCTCAGCTTTAAATTCTTTCTACCTTTAAGTAGATTAACATACTGCGCTTACCTTATTCATCCAGTATTGATGTGTCTTACGAGTTTTCATTTAGATGGGCCCCTTCACATGCATGAAGCAATGGCGGTAATACTTTCAGAATAATAATAAACACAAAAGAAGTGCTTTCTTCAGGCATCAGAATATACTGGTCTGCTGTACCTATCTTGTTATTCGCAGTCGGAAATTATTTAGCTTATTTCTAATTTTTCTTAGTTACATCCTTACTTTATTTTTCTGGTGCCGCATATTGAAATTTTGTACACTTTGTCACTCCCACAGTTAAGACGAATATAATTTCTCTTCATGTTGAAATTAGTCAAGGTGATGCGTGAAATAAGTCACCACGGGTGAAAAGTTCCTTTTTAAAAACTTTATTTATTTATTAGTTACAAATTTATAATATTCTCGACAATACAATAGGTGTTTTCTATTCGAAAGATAATTACTGACTGACTGTTCTGTGTGATTATACATAAGAAGTAAATTAATTAGTGTTAGCAGAAATAAATAGTGTGTCAGCTTTTTATATATGATATTCTGGAAAAGGGATGACATAATTCCTCCCCTTGAAGTTTCAGCTTCCGATGGCAGTAGCTAAGGGAGATGAACATCTTGAAATTGGTTTTCTTGAATTGGGCTTCTACGTCGAAACTTCTTGAAGGCTATGTATAAGCATATTAGGCTTAGGAGGCAATAGATTAATATTGTCCATGTGCTTGGAACGAAAGAAGGTATATAGTTTTCTAGAATTGGAGTATTTTTAATTACTCTTTCTCGAAGGGTACTGAGGTCGTCTAGGTTAATTTGTGGAAGGCTGAGATTGAAATTTTGATGTATGACGTAGTCATGATTTGAGATGGATATTTCTGGAATAAAAATGGGCTGACTTTCAAATTCTATTGGGCCATTATTAGTTATTACTTCGAAGTCTGTGATAATTTGACAGGATGCCGGAATGGTGGCGAGAAAGGTGCCAATGTAGTTCAGGATTTCTTCTTGCTGGTAACATTTTAGTCTGATGTGTGTTTTCTTGGGAAGGACCACAATCCATTGGTTGGAATTTTCGAGTCTCTTGAATAATTGCTGAGAATTGGTAATGGGCATTTGATGACAGTTGGAGGTGCTCTTGAGGTCTAGAAGTTGAATTTCACACGGGCTATTGGAATTTACTTGAAGTAGGCTGACTTCTCCACACATATATTCTTGTCCAACTAGTTGTGTGCATGATTCGTCCAAAAGTTTGTAGTACAATTTATTTTTAATTACAAATTTATTTTGAGGGATTATCACCTTCAACTGACTCTCACTCTGAATGGGAATGGGATACAAATGGTATAAATCTAAATCAAAAGGATGTGCTATGGGTACACGTAAAACATATGTTATTTTATTTTTTATTATGTAATATGATACTTTAATTAAACTTTCAAAAATTGGAATGTTGCTCATTTTTAATTGAATGGGCAACTGGTTTTCTCTGAGATTTTTGTATATGTCTTCTAAAAGTTTATATAATTCGCTGGGTTTTATTATGCTAGGATGCATGATTCCTACTTTTGCAAATGATACTGAATTTTCTATGTCTTGTAAAATTGAATTGAGCATTTCGTACATGTTTAAAATTTGGAAAATGACATCTCTTATAAAGGTATTTGCTTCAAAATTAGCTTGGTTACTTAGATAAGAGTCGATAGTTTCTAGTTTGCGATCTAATAAGATTTGATTATGGTTTATTTGTTGAACAGTTTTATTAAAGTTATCTATTAGAGAGACTGCTACGGAATTTTGAATTTTTATTTGATTAGCTAGTTTATTTTCGTTTTGTTGAAGCTGTCTAATAAGGTTATCGTAACGCTCACCGTCACTTGCGTCTAAATTTCCACTAATTGTTTTAAAAACTGAGCCAAGACCATTGATTAAGCCTCGCTTGGTTCTATTTGATTGAGGTAGCAACTCTGTCAATTTAATTTCTACTTTACTTTCAGCGAATTTTAAAAAACGTTTATGATTAGTTATTTCTTCTCGGTATATGTTATATTTCAATGCCGAATTAAAAATTTGAATTGTTTTGAATTTTAAATTTTTAACTTGCGTTACTATAGGATTTATGTCGTAATAATAAAATATTGAGTGATAGTATTCAGTTACTTTTGCGGTGCCAAGTTTCAGAGGCAGTAGACCAGAGTTATCTTGAAGATTTCGAAGGGTAATTATTTCTTGGAATCCAAAGATTCCTGGGAATCTGAAATGATAATAATTATGTGTCAAATGAATATATTCTCTTAAGTGGGCGTTTTATATTATCCATATGAATTTTTCCATGTTTTGCAGTTGTAACTGTTTTACGTTTAGTGTTTACTGATTTGATACTAACTGCCGTATGAAATTTATTTGCATTTTTCTGTCTCTTTTTCTTTTTTATAAACACCTTTTGGTTTGGTACAAATACTTCGGGACTTTCGCGGTTTTCGTTTATTGTTTTTAAACGATCTTCTTTTTGATTTGATAAGTCGGAATTGATTTTTGCGTATAAAAGTTTGGAACGTTCTTTGTGCTTATCAACGTAATCGTTGATTAACAGTTTATCGATTGCGATATCAAATGGATCATTGTCAGTAATATGTCCGTTAATTATATCCATTGGTTTCAGTTTAGTAGCTGAATGTATTGAGTGGTTGTATGCCAAAATGGCATTTGTCATCTTAGTCTTTATAGGTGTGTTGGAGAATCCTTGAGAATTTAAAAGTCTTAAGTGTTCTATTATTGTCGAATGGAATCGTTCTACAATACCATTTGATTGGGGGTGTTCAGGGGAACAGAAATGAATTTTAATTTTGTGTAGTCCTAATAGTTCAGTAATTACGGTGCTTTTGAACTCTGTACCGTTATCACAAATAATTTGGTTTGGTATACCGTGATGGGAAAAGTAATTTATTAGGTTGTTAGCCACTTCTGTACCAGAAAGTGCATTTAAGTGATATGCTTGTGCATACTTGGAAAAGCTATCAACTATTGTTAAAAATTTAAGTTTTTCGAATGTAAATGAATCTATATGAATTATTTCAAAAGGTTTACTTGCAGTGGGTGTCAAATTCATTTTTAATTTTAATGGGTGCCTATCATATTTACATTGTTGGCATATCTCACACTCATTAATAAATGTTTGAATGGATTTTTTCATATCGGGCCAATAATATTTTTCTTTAATTTTTTGAAGTGTTTCATTGATTCCACGGTGATTCGATTTGCTTTCATGATAATTTTTAATGGTTTCTTGGATATCGTCTTTATTCGTTACGTCTAATAATTTGGTGGTGCATCTTTTAAATTTTATAGATGAAGATTTGAAATATTTCTGTAAGCATACCGAAAACGGTTCGTACAGAATGGGATCTTCAAAATATAGATGGTATTGAACATCTGGGACTATATATTCTTTAATGAAATTAATTACATCATTATCAAAATTATTTTTAGAAATTTGAACGGAAAGTCGTTGTTTGTTTTCGAAAAGAACTATTCTTTTTAATTTTGCAGGAGAATGTAAGACTGATTGTATAAATATTTGATTTTTACCGTGATTTACAGCACATTCGATTATGGGTATGCCTATAATTGGATTTTCGTCGAAATTTGAGTGTACAGTATTGTCATCTGTCATATTTTCATTTTGCTGATCGTTTTGACTTTCTGATTGAATGTTGTCTTCTGTAAGTATTTCGTCAAGGTTTACTATCATTGAAAAATTGTCTTTGTCTTGTAGGAGATTTCTTGATGTGGTTGGGATTTCATTTGTCGGTCTATTGGATATTGGTGAAGGAGTATTTAAAGTTTGGTAAGCCTGTTCGGACGTATTTGAGTTATTATAGTTACTGGTTTCACCTAAAATTTCATCGACATTCTTCCAAAATGAAGTGTCGTTCAAAATTGGATGTGTATCTTTAGTATGCAATTCTATTCGCGATAAAGAATCTACATTATTGGATTTACCTTTTCTATAAAAAATTTGGTAGTCGAATTCTTCGAGTTTAATTCGCCAACGTAAAAGTTTAGAATTTGGTTCTTTTAATGAATTTAACCATACGAGAGGTTTGTGATCTGTTATTATATTAAATTGACGGCCATATAAATATGGGCGAAAATATTTAGTTGCCCAGACTATAGCAAGTAACTCTTTCTCAATAGTAGAGTAATTTTGTTCTGAATCGTTAAGTGTTCTTGAGGCGTAAGCTATGGGAAGGTCTTGTCCTATAGGACCTTGTGATAATATGGCACCTAATGCTACATTAGAAGCATCAGTGGTTAAGTTAAAAGGTTTATTAAAGTCCGGGTATTGTAATATAGGTTCATTGGTTAGTAAAGTTTTACAAGTGTTAAAACAAGTTATGTATTCGTCGTTAAGTTCGATTTTTGCTCCTTTTTTCAAACATTTAGTGAATGGTTTTGTTATTCGCGCAAAATCGTTTATAAATCGTCTATAATATCCGAGCAATCCTAAAAACCCTTTAATCTGTTTAGGTGTTTTGGGAATCGGATAATCAAGTATAGCTTGGATTTTGTCGGGATTCGGTTTGACCCCATGTGGAGTAACCACGTGACCGAGGTAGGCCACTTCTTTTCTCAGGAACTCTGATTTGTCAAGCTGCACTTTGAAGTTTGCTTCTCGGAGTCTCTGAAAAACTGCTTTGAGGCGTTCTAAATGTTCCTGTAATGAGGTTGAATAGACAATGATGTCGTCTAGGTATACTAGACACATTTCGTTTTGTATACCTCGTAATATATTATCGGCAACACGTTGGAAAGTAGCTGGCGCATTTTTTAGACCAAAAGGCATACGCAGAAATTCCCAATGGCCATTTTCAGTATTGAATGCCGTTTTTTCAATATCTTGTTCATCCATCTCGATTTGATGGAAGCCACTGGCTAAGTCAATCGTAGAAAAGTATTGGCAATTGCCTAGTTTGTTTAATAATTCGGTAGTGTTAGGTAAAGGATATCGATCTTCTATAGTTTTTTCGTTAAGCTTCCTATAATCGATGACTACTCTCCATTTTTGTTGATTACTAGCATCCATTTTCTTGCTTACTACCCATATGGGAGAAGACCATGGTGAACTCGAAGGACGTATTATATTGGATTCTAGCATTTTTTGAATTTGATTAGCAACTTCTTGCTTATGTACAAACGGGTAACGATAGGTTTTTGAATATACAGGTATTTCGTCTTTTGTATGTATATTATGTTTAATTTTATTTGTGAAGGTTAATGGCTCACCTTCTTTGTAGAATATATCGCTATATTCCTGGCATAGTTTTAATATTTTTTGTTTTTCTTCATCATTCATATGATTAGTTCTAATTTTATTAAGGTCTAAGGCTATATTATCTGATAATTCAATATTATTTAAGTGAATATTTTGTATATCGTTTTCTTCAAATTTTTCTACTAAGAATGGTTCTGAAAAATCTAATGATACGGTACTGTCGGAATTATTTAGTATTGTAGTTAGAGCATAACCATTTTTTGCTGTAGTAAGACATTGTGGAATTTCACAATTATATAATTTTTGATAAGGAATAATAATATCTCCCTGGGAAACACTTGTTTTTACTTTAACTACTTGTTGCGATCTAGGGGATACGGTTACTAGATTAAGATCCGTGTTAACTTCGTGGTAATGTAATTTTATTTTATTATAAGGAGTGATAAGAGATCCTTCTTGGAAATTTAACTCAGCTTGTAATATTTTCAAGTTATCTAGTCCAATAAGACCATCAAAAACATTATGAAATTTGAACAGATAAAATTTTAATTTTATTGGATTTGGAAGATTGAATATTTCTGAGGATAAGATATCTACTCGATATTTGTGGGCAGATTTTTGAAAAACTGTTGTCACTACAAATGGATCATTTTTAATTCCACTACGATAATATTTAAATGCTAAATCAGGATTTATGAATGATCGACTTGATCCGGTATCTATTAAAAACTTTAAATTGTATTCAGGTAAAATTATATAGGGTAATTCACTTGATTTTACATTATTGAAAGGTATTATTTTAATATTGTTTCTATTATATTGGTTTTCCGAGGCACTTAACAAAAATTTACGTTTTTGTTATCTGTGTCATTGTTATCGTTACTGAAATGAGGATTATTATTATTTGAAGTTGCAATATCGGTATATTGCTGATCAACAGTATTATCAAAATATTCGTATTTATTATCTAAGTATTCCCAATTATCGGGATCATAAGATTCTGTGTCGACATTATAAAGTTCTTCAGAAGTAAAATTCGGACGTTTAGTTTGTTTGAAATTATTTGTAGACGGCGGTGGTCTTTTATAGGTAGATGGATTTTGATTATTATGATATGTAGCTCGTGTACTTGTGGACATTGGCGTTGGCTTAGGTAAATTAATGTTTGGATTTGGCCTAAAAACATTTACGTTTTGATTGGGCCTTCGAAAGACTTGCGAATTTCTAGGAAAATTTTGCTGAATGGGTCTAGGATTTATTGGAATTAGATGTGAAGGAAAATTATCCTGCCTTGAAAAAAAATTGTTTGGAGTATGAGCGTTGAATGATTGTGAATTAGGTGAATTATAATTTGAATATTGATTTTGTCTAGGTGGTTGGTAGTCATGTCTAAATTCAGGTGTTTGTCGAAAGTTTTGTCTAAGAGGTTGTGTTGGTTTTTGATAAAATTTTGTCGAATTTTGTAAATAGTGCGCATTTTCTTCTTGCAAAACGAATTGCATTGCTTCACTTAGTGATGTTGGTTTCATGCAACGAATGGTGGTACCCAATGGTTCTCTTAACCCAGAAAGAAAAGTTTTTAAAGTTAAATTTTGATATAGTTGTCGTTTTAAGTTCTTACCATCTTCCGTTAATTCATGTAAACCAACATAACTACAAAGTAAGTTCAAAATGTGTAAACATCTATCATAAAATAATTGTGGATTTTCATTAGAATTTTGTCTTAGCATTACGAGATCCCTGTTTAGACAGACTTCATCTCTTTGATCTGAGAAATTTCTCGTTAAAACATTTTTTAATTCATTCCAAGTATTACATGTTTGAATATTAATAACCGTTCTAGCTTTACCTTTTATTTTGGCAATTATAGAATTCAACAAATAAACGTTTTGAAAATTATTAGGATTTGCTCTATCAACAAAATTATTGATAATTGTTTCGCTAACAGAAATAAATCTATTTAGATCATTTGGGTTCCCGTCAAAATCGGGGATGCAATTTGAATATTCCCATTTAAAAGGTTGTAGAGCCATATTTATTTGATTATTATGAGTGCTATCTAAATCTAAATTTGTCGAGTTTGAGTCAGTAATGGTTTCTAAAATTAAATTATTGAGTGCTTCACTTAAATCGTTTACACTTAATTCAGTAGTCATAAATTGTACTTACAGAACAAAGAAGACGATTTTAAACATGCCTTACTAGGTTATAAGAATTCACAGCTGGATTCTTGCAGAATTTGGGCAATATTGGTCCCAAATCTCGTCGGCTGATTGGTAGTGGCTGGAACAGGTCCTCTGTGGACGGATGAGTAATCCAAAGATATGGTATCTCACTGAACAATTCACTTCCAAAAAGTTCAAAATTTTGTTAAAGTGTTCGATTTATTTCGGTAAATCGTTAAAACGAAATCGCACATTCGATATGTTCGACCCGAAAAATCCTACTGACTGCGCCAAATAAGTCACCACGGGTGAAAAGTTCCTTTTTAAAAACTTTATTTATTTATTAGTTACAAATTTATAATATTCTCGACAATACAATAGGTGTTTTCTATTCGAAAGATAATTACTGACTGACTGTTCTGTGTGATTATACATAAGAAGTAAATTAATTAGTGTTAGCAGAAATAAATAGTGTGTCAGCTTTTTATATATGATATTCTGGAAAAGGGATGACATAATTCGTGCCAAAGCAATCCACGTAAATTAATACAGCTCTACTTCGGCAGTCAGGAAAATAGTTTGTTCTGGACACAGATTAGTTCAATTAATAAGTTGCAGGAGGCAAATTATAACGACAGTGTTGTAGTTTATAACTTCTATCATTAAACAGACTAGATGAACAACTAGCAATGATGGGGACACACTTTGCTTACAAATAACATTTTTGAATAAACAGTATTACTGATAAAAAAGCTGGTATACCTAGGTTATACCGAACTTATGTCAGGATTAGTTATATCAAGTATAAGGAAAGTATAACTCTTCCACAAATAAACTCGGAATAACATCGGTATAAATATTCTCCTTTTATTCCTAAATAAAGTATGGCAACGTCGTAGCCGTTCACAGAAGTAGATAAAACACCCTAAATTTAAAGAAAAGTTGTCGTATTCGTGACGTTCTGTGCGATTGACAAATGCATTCACGTGCAAAAAAAGAAGAACGAATTAGTTTAACTTTATCTATATTCTACTTTTGTATTAGCAGCCACGCGGAGTAGTGAATTATTTTAAGAACTGTGTTATAAGATGGCTTCAATTGGAAAAGATCGGTGTATAAACTGGGAAAGTACTAGATAAGCCACCACCTCGTTTGTCCATATTAAGGGAATCACCTATAATTTGTTCTATAATCCTAACACCATCTTTAGAAAAACGATATTTTAATTTAAATTCTTCGTCACCATGAAGAATAAATGGATCTTCCCTCTCCTCAAACGTTTTCTTTTTCCGTCTATGAATCATATTAATTATTTCATTCACTTCTTCAACAGCCTCTACAGCTCTCAAAATCATTTTTCTCACGTGTTGAACAATCCGTATTAGAAACAAATGTCAATTTTTTTAGGTTATAACACAGTTAAACAAGGGTAGGGGTCGGTATAACTTTAATTCACTACTTATACCATACTTATACTGAGGATAACATATTCTCAAGTTATACCGAGTTTATTGGTAGTCATTTTTCTTATTCTTGATTTATTCTCAGTATAATATTTTATGACAGGTTTATTTGTAAGACTGTAAGCGTACAAACATCGTGTAGAGTTCATATAATACCCTTTTTGGTGTGCGTCATCTATTGTTAATGTCTTTTTAACACATTACGTTGAAAGAAATGGATAAAACGGCAGGTTTGTGATTAATCCTTATCAAAATATCACAATCATGAACCGTTTAAATGTATTACAAACGTTAACTCTAATCTTCAAACTTAAGAAATTTGATTAGTCGATGTTTAGATTCGCAAGCGCGACCTATCAATCGGGGAAAATTACAGCGCTCAAAATAGGATGCAGACGTACCTTTCATAGCAGCAATGTGTCTTACGTGTATTTCTAATGCCCCACTGACAGTTCTCGTCATTTTGAGGACATTAAATTAGAACATAAAATAGACAGGAAGTAGTCTCGTCACTCATAAGATGTATAAGAGAATGCGACGGAAGTCGCCATTTGCAACACCCCAATTATGACTCATTTGTGAAGTTGACTTTTACGTTTACTGACGTAGATTGTAGGCACGTTTTTTTACATCATTTATTCACCATTGGTTGAATGACGTCAATCTCCGCTGTAACGACATGTTGGAGTCATCAGTGGCCCTTGAAAAAACGCAGTTGTTATTTAAATCATCTGACCACTGACAATCTATTTCTAAGTTGATTGTTGTTATTAGTGTTCATTTAAAAACCAGGAGGAGTAATTTGAAAAGCCTTACTCACACCACTAAAAGTTACCAGATTAGTTACTAAAGGGTGTGTTCCGAAAACGTAGTCAACAGTCGTGTTCCAAACATATAAAATATGCCTCGATAGCAAAGACATTAGTCATAAGTCGACTTCTCCTTTGATATGCAGTATATTCTTTAGATGTACCTAAGCATTAAACAGAATGTAAGACTTTTTCCTGTTTCCTTCCTAATTCTAAACTGGAATATTACAACATCCATATTACTTACTCTATTACGGCTGTTTTAAAAAACCAAACAACAAACAACTTCATGCTTTAAAAAGAAAGTCAATAGGTTAATTTTTGAATTGTTTCGACTAGTATATAGTACCTATATAAAATTATTATCTATCTATCATTCTTTACAACCAATATAGGTGTGCTGTTGAAACGTTGGAAATAAAGTTACTACAAAGTAACATGAAGAAATGATTCAAACGATATTACAATATTGAATATAATAATATTTAAAACACTTCACAAAATGATTAATAAATACCTTTGAATCTACATCAGAAGATTCAGATTTACGTCGACAACAAACAAATTATGGTCATTGTTGATGGTGGAGAATTACAAATAGTCAAGTTACTTTGATTATATTTATTTTAATTAAATTGGAAAGAATATGACAATCGATAATATGTTCTGGCAATAACAATAGGTACTACATAATTAATAACCTAGTAGAGCAATATGCAGTATTAATTTAAACATTTCCAACAGTTATCTTAATGTTGCCGGATTAAGTGTAATAAACCATTTTTCAAATACTTGTGAGATACTTTCTTCCTTCTTTTTGTCTTCAAAAACCAATAATGTATCTTCTACCAAACCCATTATTTTCTATATTGTTTTATATCCTCCATAGCATGTTCTTCCAATAAACTTTGACGACTTCGTTCTTAATATGTAGGTATGTAACAGATAAATAGTACCTACATTCGACTCTTCAAAGGGTGACACATATAAATTTAATTTGTTGCAAGAAAGTCTGCGAAATTTTGTCCAACACAGATCTTATTTTTGTCCTTCGAACGACATTTTTTATTCACTAATCACAATTTTTCAGACGTCCTGGTAGGTATTCCACCACTATTTTCCGCACTGTATATTGTTCCTCCACTTCAGTATTCCTTTAATACTCGGTAAACCGACTTCACTACTATTTTAAGAAAAATGTAAAGTAATAATGTACCCACTACTTGAGAAATTTTGAAAATAACATGAATATTTTTGGTTTTTTCATCCAATATTTATTTATTTATCTGTCAGAACTATCAATAATGGAAATTATCAGCTGATGTCAATGCTGAGGAGTGTTGTGTGAAACTAGGCTGATTCTGACCAATCAGAGGTCTACAGAATTGCCAACTTAAATACAAATTACTCCTCCTGGTTTTTAAATGAGCAGTTCATCTGATAGTTCCACTTGAAATTTTTTCAATTTCTGACGCTGTTAATAGCGCCGTCAATACCTTGTTACCACATTTTAAATTTATTTCTATTAATTCGTCCATTTCTTCGACTGCTCCAAAAAATCGTTAGTTTTTTGAGGTTAAGCTCTTATTTCGTGAACCACCAAAGTTCCACCACCTCGATACAACGATAGAGTGGTTTGCAATTTTGGTTGATGGAACAGTAATAAATGAACGCGTCATTTCTTCAATCTACAATCCACCAATTAATATAAAAACGCAGTTGGTCGATTAGTGGATCTACCGGTGAACAAAAGAACATACCTTGTTTATGTAGTTTTTTTGGTTAAAATAAGTTTAAAGGAAAGTATTATCAGTAGTATTATTCTTTATTCGTATTTTCATTGCTCCTAAACAATATTGTTTGTATAGGACATAGGACAGCTTATAGTTTTATATTTAATACATTTCAATAAGCTACAATTTTAAAATTTTACATATCCCATACCCTTTACAAACAGTACGCCACTGTCAAAACGGAAACGACTATTCGCCATTTGCAACCTCCTATTTGGACGCAAACTTTTTTGGTAAATGCGCCTTCCTGTCTGTTTTATGTTCTAAGACATTAACAATCGATGACGCACACCAATAAGGTTATTATATGAACTCTAGCAGTTTTTCAAAAACAGTCATCATGTATATTAAAAGGGATTATTACTTTTTGCGTTGTTGCGCCATCATCAGTACAAATTTTTTTAATAAGTTATTAATTGATTTGGTTATTTTTGTCATTATTACCTAGTCCGTATTCTTCATACACTGTACAAAAATTCAACAAAGATGATGTGTAAACGGTGTATACTTCAAATTGATTTGTTATTTATTCAAAAAATAACATTTTTATTGTAAATATTAGTCTTTTAATATCGCAAAAATTAGGCTGCTTATCTTACTAAATATTTTCAAATTACAGTTGTTAAAATATTTTGCTTATTACATTAAAATTGAAAATAATCTCATTTCATTTACTAATATGCTATTTATTTTTGTAGGTAGTTATATATTTTGGAAATTTGGTACTTTCCTTCATGGCCGCGTTTCTAATCTCGTTAGCATTTGAAGCACCTGTGGTAAATCTGCTTAAAATAGTGTTTAATTGATGTAATGTAAATATTTTTAAATAAACTAATTTTCAAATAAATTATTTGAAAAAATTAATTGGATGTTCATTTTTTTAGGACAAAAAAAACAAAATATTGTACAGCAATATTTTATTGGAAAAATGTACAACAGAAATGTCACAAGCAATTTATATTAATTGACAAACGTAGTTAAATTTTGCTTAAATCCAAAAACAATTATGAAATAGTACACTTCTTAATCTAAAAATACCTGAAATAAACCATTTATATTTACAATGTTTTATAAATATATGGACAATATTTATAATTGACTACATCGATAAACACACCGCACCTTTGGAGAAACAGAGTGACACACCTGCAAAAATTTTCAAAAATGAGTTGATTATGTCAAATTATTCCTAAAGCTCAAGTCTATCTGGTACAGAATTGCGCTAGATGGCGGATATATCTGATGGCATGGCCGCTAACAGCTGATACTGAACAGTTTTATAATAATTTGTTTCCAAACTTTGGGACATTTTGAATTTGTTTCAATTTATTTTCCATGAATAACAAATTCAACCATTAATTTCATCTTGTAAAGCCCTTTCTTTTTATCATATCATAATAATGACATTTGTTACTTTTCCCAATTGGATTATTTTTTATCCAACTTCTTATAACTGTTTTTCTCTTTACTGCCAAAAACCAAAAATTAATCTGAAAAACTTTAAATTCGTTTGCTGAACAATTGACGAATTTGCATTTGTTTCAATGTTGCTCCAAAGGTACGATACATACAGAAACATCAAATTGGAGATACTGGATAGTTTAAACAAAAGTTACTTCAGTTTATTTAAAGTAAGAGAACATATTTATAAAGTCACTGTGCAATTGAATAAGTCTTCGAACACTACTATGTACATGGTCACTTCTCACTATAAGTACTAATCAAGTCCTGGTGTTGTGTTAATGCCTGATCTGAAATAAAAAAAATAAAAATACATAATATTGTTAATAGATCATTTCAAAATCATGTAAATTTTTTGTGAAGAAATAAATATTCAAATACTGAATGCTGTAATTAAATAAATTATAGATAAAAAAAACTAAAAAACACGCTTCATCGAACTGAAAAGGGAAAAATTATGTCATTGTGTAAAAGCGTGAGTACAGTTTTATTTAAAGACTCCGTTTAAATTCTTCTACTTGAAGTTTGTCAACCGACCTGCGCAGAAATCAAAATTGGCCATTGGCTTTACAAACTAGGTTTAATGCCGACAGCAATTTTATTATCTGTGGTTGTCTTCGAAGCAATCATTAACTGTCGAATATTTTTGATTTTTAAATAGTGCTGTATGTTTCATTTGATCTAAAACGACGCCTCCTAAAAAACTTGTTAAAGTGTTAAAGGGAAAGTTATCCTCAGTGAAGGACAAAGAGATTCTTAAAAACATTGCAACTTTCATAGAGTCCGAAGCTGAACATGGAATCCAAACTTCTTTCAAAAATCATCGGTAAGTCAAATAATAATCCAAAATGTAACATGTCATAAATTGTTATAAAATATTTGGAGAAGTATACATTACTTCGAAAATAATGAATTCTGCTAAGTAATAATTTATATGTTTCTGATACTGATGCCTCTAATTATCGTATACACAAAAACAACACAACTAAATTTTATATAAAATACATTTCTTTGCAATATTTTTTGAATACCAAGTGTCTATGGTATGTGACAAAATCTTGAAAAGCTTCAAGGAATTCCCAAATATGTTTAATTGGAGCTATGATAAATTAATTTTCAATTCTTCCATCACCACAACAATGTTCCAGCTCCTAGATGACATAAAACTATTATTCAAAAAGTCAGTCAAGGAGTCCTGGCAAAATTTTTGGAACAACAACAAAACAGCCCTTTACGATATACAATCATTAATCGGCTGTCTCTCCCTCGATTTCTTAACCAGGAGAGAAGCTGCTGTCATTAGACGATACACACATGGTTACTTGATGTCTTCTGAAAACCTTCCCTTAAACTGCACCGCTGAAATTCCAAAGACATTGAAATTCCTCAAAACAACTAACCTCTACCACAAAATATAAACTAGATTGATTTTTAACTGAGTATTTTACATATATATTATGTTCTGTTCTTCGAGGCACTTAAATTCTAATAAAAAAAATAAATATATATTTTAATTTTAAGTTAACCTACAATATGCGAAAACGTTGCGCTACTGATTTGATGTCAAATATTAATATTACAAAATGGCGCTTGTTTTGACAAGTTCGCGCATACGCAAGTATGCAACTGGCTGGCAACTGGCAACAAATGGCTTCTTCTTACGTCTAACGGAGTCTACATTTCGGAAAAGAACTAGTAAGAAATTATAACAATTGATATCAAACACCCCAAGCTATTACTTTTTTCGATTTACCTACTATAAGGAGTGTTCTTTGATCCAGATCAAAGATATGTTTTTTTAATGGAAACCCCTATATTTTACTACTATACATTGTATAGTCATCGGTCCTTGACAAGTCTGCAAAATTGAACGTTTAAAGTTGTAAAAATCAAGTTTGTGTTTGTGTGTGATTAAGTCTTATTGGCACTGATTTTCACAACCAACTGGCCAGTCAATTTGTTGGGGTTAGTAATTACATTGTATTTTAGGTTAGGTAGATTACATTTTTCTCTCTCAGTGGTTAGTTCTTTCATAGTTATTAACTTTTAGCTCTTCTTTTTTTAATAATATTCATGGATATTTTTTTTATGTATATATGTATATTATTATGTACATATATATATTTTATTTATTTATTTATTTATTTTTTTAAATTCTGTTTTATTCTTTTGTCAGAGCTTTATATTGATACAGTTTATATGGCTATACAAATTCTTATATACATCTATATTCTTGGACTCTGAAAGTAGTGCAAAATCAAGTTTAAAGGTTGCTTTACTAACATACATACAAGTGAAGCGAATATAAAGAGTGTAAAAAAGAGTGTCTCGTTTAAAAATAGCCATAAGTGAAACGTTTGAAATAAAATCAATTTTCAGCTTTGATGAAGACTATACTTTTCAAAACCTTTCGAGTAATTCTGCTGTACCTTCTAATAAAATAAGCATGACTTAAACTCTCCCAGCCAAACATTATTTTTTGATAATAAGAGGTACCTACGTCTAAGTCTCCGTTCTACTTTTCATCAATTCAAAATCATGCAATTAATAAAGCCTGAATTTCGCTAAATATGAACTTCATAATATTGTTAGTTGTTAAATACCTACCAATAATCAAAATATAAAACGTTAGTTTGAATTAACTGTCAGTAGGTAGTGCTTGGTTGATTTCTGCATAATCATCATACTCTTCTCCTTCAACTTCTTCGTAATCCTCTCCTTCTTCGGTTGGATCTTCCACTTCAAAGTCGATGTGAATTGGGGGTGAAGGTGCAGGTCGAGGTATGTCCTGAAATTAGTAACACCAATACCCATGCAGTTAATATCACAACACAACATAATGTTAAGGTTATATTTTGGACAGTTAGTTCTATAAACAATTATGAGAAAGTATGTCTTATAAATATAATTAATAAATTTTAACACAAACAATAATCCGCAGATCTAACATTTAACTTCATCTCATTTTTTGATCATACTAGAAAATCCCACGTTTGGCAATATATTTTCTGGATACTTTGTATACTTTAATCTTTTTTGTTTGGTTGTGGATTAAAAATGGTGCCAGTTAGAGAATATGCAGAGCTTCCTTTATTAAAATTTGTGGACTCTATCTGTAATAACAGGGTTTATAGTTTTAATGAAGATTAAAGGCAAAGTACCCACATTAAAAAATATGCTTCTCTATTCAACCAAAATAATTTTATTAACGTAACATGTACACCGTATTCATAGGAAGGTTTATGTAGCGTATACTGATGCTTTAAGCTTTGTAAATCACGAATTATTTATAAAGGAGTTCCAGGTAAACAAGTTACGCTGTTCATTAATCAATTTATTAGTTTTTCAACCTACTGTGGAAAAAAAATTATACGAGTTTCTAGGTTAAGGCGAAATTCATTTCTCGAATCTGTATTTTTACCCATCCATCGTTTACTATTATTTAGCATATAAGGTATACAGGATGGCCGGACGAAAACGGAACAAAGCCATTATCAGGAGCTGCGTTAACAAAACAAAAAAACTTGTCGATTTTCGATCTAAGGCGTACACTTTTTTCCGGTACTTTTTACTTCGCTACTAGTCTTTAAATTTAGAAATTCGGCTGGATACTTTTTAATAAATATGTTTTGTTTACTTACTTCTTAGTTATTAAATTTTCAAATTGATGACCACCCGCTACAATATAATAATAAATATTTTGTTGGAAACGTCTTCGCACATTCCTAAAAAATTTTGTTTGACGCAAATCTTCTAAAGAAGCTGGTTATGTTTTGAAGATTTTACTTTTGAGGTAGGTATTCCCGGACAAATTCAGGGGCCATTCTTTCAATCCCAATTCTCGCTTATATGACAATTTGCCACTTACTTAAACCACAGTGAGATTCTGTGGAATCAAAATTGTCGATTTTGAAATTCTATAATTATTACATTTTTACGTTTCGTGCGACATTCATCTATCGAGATTCGAAAATATGGGCCCAGTAGCGGCAAATATGACGATTTTGCAATTGTTTTCTGCCCTCTGCAGATTGAAATGATCGATTTCCAAGAAAACACAGTTTTGAAACAAGTTTTCAGTGAATAGTTCTGTGGGAATAAATATCCAGAACTACAAAAATTTGCTCAGAAACTTACTTACAGATAGCAGATGAACTAGCAAATAGGGGGACTGAAATACCCTTTTGCGGAATCAGCCTCAATGTAATATTGGAAGAAATGGGTAAAACCGGGAAAAGAGAAGATCTGACCATTGAAAAGATCTAGTAGGGCTTATACAATCAAAGACTGTTCTGGGGGACTACAACCTGTTGAGATCAAATGACTGCATAAGTCAAAGTAAAACTGCGCTAAGAGTTTTAACGGGACATTGTCACCTGAATGGGCACCTGAAAAAGCTCAAAATAGTGGAGGAATAAGAATGCACACTTTGTGGAATGGGAGAAGAAACCGCCATCCACATACTTTCCAACTGCACAGCACTTCAGAATCCTAGAGCACAGCACCTGGGAGATTACTGGATAGAAGAGGAACATTTATCGAAGTTGAAGCCTGCATACATCCTAAAATTCCTCCGGGAACTAGGACTAAAGGAACTACTAGTTTCTGAGAATCTCCTCAGAACCTAAGTAGAAGCAAGGGAGCACAATAGATCTTTTAGGTCTCAGTAAATGTCACCCCAAAATACATACTTACTTACATACATACTTACATACATACTTACAGAGTCTCCAACAAAAAATTTCATTTTTCTTATTCATATGTGAAAAAATACCTATATGTTATTTCCGTAATTAAATTTGTTTAATAATAACTTTTTTTACAAAAATTTCATTTCTTAAAACGGACCCCGAGCGAAACTAATTGGTGACCCCTGATCTAGATGAACATGTCCCAAAGCTGCTACTCCACTAACTTCATTAATTTTACTAGCTACATTTCCAGTCTCTGGTGTGTCCGTATCGTATCCATTTTTCTTTCACAAATGGGATTAAAAAAATTCAAAAACAATGCAAAGCAAGAAAATCAACATTTAAACCATTGGTGTACCCAACTACCCAAGGGCTATTCTCACTATTTATTTGATAAAAATTGCAATTTTAAAAATTCTCATTAAAAACTGAACAAGAACATAATTTTACAGACCAGTTCTCTAAGAATAGTTTCAGGAGCTTTCAAAACAAGTCCTGTTAGTAGCCTCCAAGTTATCACATCACAACCCCCTTTATATCTAAGACGTCTATATCTATCTTTATGCTATGTATCTAGAGTGTCGGTTCTAAAAAACAACAATCCTTCCTTTTTAACAATATTTCATGGTACAAATACTATCCCAGACACCCAGAAAAAATACTTACCATTTTATGAAATGTTAAAAAGATCAGATTTCAATTTTGATCAATTTCAACTGTCTTTACCATTATGTCATGAAACTCCTCCTTGGACAATTCGAATACCAGCAGTCAACTTCTCATTAGCAAATCAGCCCAAACACTTTACCAGCGAGCACATATTCAAATTAAAATACTATGATCTCATTTCTAAATTCACTAGCTATGATCATATTTTCACGGATGCATCTAAATCAGAAAACGGAATTGCATCAGCATTCTTACAAAATACTAACAGTTATGCAATCAGGCTAAATCCTCACTGTTCAGTATATACAGGAGAGTTACTCGCTATACTTGAAGCTTTGAGAAGCTACAAACAGCCAAACAAAAACTTATTATTAATATCGGACTCCTACCGTGCTCTCTTAGGAATAAAACAACTATTTCCCACTCACCAAATACTCTTGAATATTAAAGAAGAACAATACAGACTCCAGAAAACACTCGTTAAAGTAGAGTTCCTGTGGGTTCCTTCTCATGTAGGCATACCATCGAATGAAAAAGTCGATGAAATTGCACGACATTCTGTAAGCAGCGAAAATCTACCATTCTTTGAAAAAATTCCAGCTTCCGATTTAAAACCAGTTATAAAGGAATTTGTATGGAATATCTGCCAAAAAAGATGGGAAGAAACCAATTCACTACTTAAAGAAATCATGCCATCGGTAAAATCCAGATTGACACTTCCACAGAACAGAAAAGACCAGGTTGTTTTGAACAGGTTAAGAATAGGACATTCAGCCATCACACACCAGCATTTATTCAATAAAGAACCACCAAAGCAGTGTTTAATATGTGATGTGCCTCTAACCATAAAACATACTGTTGGATTGTGCAAGTTTTAGTGTTAGAAGAACAGTTAACAACATCCCACCTAATATGAAACGCGCGTTAAGTGAAAACTGTGAAAAAGTACTCAAATTTCTGAAAGACTCTAATCTCTATTTTAAAATATAAGAACTATTGTATGTTTTTTCATGTAGTCACACTTTGTCCCCGCTCATAACCCTAGAGGTTGATGCGGTAAAATAAAAAAAAGGACATAATTCAAATTTTGAAATATAATTTATTAAAAAGTATTAGGATAAATTTTAAAATTTAAAGACTGCTGTGAAGATAATTAGGATAATTGGAAAGGCGTTAGAGTGATACCGTACTCGAACGCTAACACCATTTAAATATTTTGAGGTGAAAGTCAAAAATACCTACTGTAAAAATGTGTCCCCCTTTGGACAAAAATCGACGGGTTTCTGAGTTTTCGTCGAGCCAACGGCACAGCAACGAATACGTAAATTTATACTAAAGATAATTTCAAAAAGAATCGTTAGACTTTATAAATGGACTTCAAAAATAAAGTAGGTACAAATAACGAGTCTACACATTTTGAAACATTACACTACTTCTCTACTTTCATTATAGTTGAAGACAATTTGATAAAGGTCTGTAACCATAAGAGCGGAAACAAAAAGATTAAGTTTTTACTAGTTAACCGAGCTAACAGTACTTAAGAACAATAGTAGAATTTTATAAATTAAAATTTTTTTACGAACTTACTTTTGGTGGTCTCCATCCGCATCCTGGCAAAGGTAATCCATCAGTGCCCAAAGGACAAGGCGCATCCAAACCCGGTACTCCTTGATCTCCTTTATCGCCTCTATCACCTTTTCTTCCTCTTTTTCCAAAAGGACCCTTTAACAAATAAGTGAAAATATTGTATTGGTGGCTTACTTGAGGGGAAGAAAACATTTACAAAAAAAATGTATACATTGATATTTATATAATAACTAACTTGCTGATATCGAATATATGATAATAATAGAATATTTGAAAGATGATAAGAAATTAATTCGAATGAATGATTTTAATTTGTTGTGCTGTTCTAAAAAATTATTTTAATATGAATAATGTTTTACTTACAGCATCACCTTTGTATCCTTTGTCACCCTTAGGACCCTATAATTGAAGAAATGAGTGTTATTAATTTTTTGGTAAATCTATTGACCCTTGCTGATATACCGGGTTACATTTTCCGGTATTTCAAGAATTTATACTTTTAAACATAAAAAATCTACTGCGTTTGTACTGATTATTTTTTTCACTTGTCAAAATCTGACATTTTGGTGGTTTTAACCAATAGCAATACATTATTCTAGCCAATCATTCGGTATTATACTGATAATTCTGCTTCCTCATCGATAAAACCTTGTTTACATCGAAACGTCAAAATTTTACTTTGAATTTGTCATTATTGACAACTAAAAGTGCTTTGAAGTTTATAGATAAATGAACACAAACCGATTGAGTGCCATCACCCAAGAGAATATTAAACATTCAGGTAATACAAAATTTAAAATTTATGAAAAAATAATCTTCCCAAATACAACTCGCTCTTCAAATTTTATCACATAATTTTTTATTTTCATCACTCAAACTTGTTTATTTGAGGCAAAAACATTCAAACAAACCGTATTTAGATAAAATCCCTCGTCCTAACGGACTCGTGATTTTATCAATCGGTTTGTTTTCATATTCATGCCAAATAAACAAGTTTTCGTGAAAAAGAAAAAATTATCGATAAAATTTGAAGCACTCGTGGTATTACCTTTGATAATACCCTACATGTGGTGTTTTCAGTTTGGTGTTTATGTTTTATTAAAAATTAATTAAACGTCAAACTGACAACTGGATTAAAAATGTCGGAAAAATTTGGTATTGCATCTAACGATTCAATTAATTTACCAATTGTACTTTTCACAACTGTAGTTTTGAATAAAAATGAATAATTTTTGATTAAAACTAATAAAGTTTGTATTGAAAAGTAGCGTCAGACTGACAATCAATTTTTTGATATCTACAAAGTAAAAAATTATCCTATCGAATACTCCTCGGGTTTTAATAAATACTCAAAATTTTGTAATTTTGTCGTAGAGAATCCTTCAAGCGTGTTGCTCAAAGATAATAGCCCTCGGCCTAAGCAACACGCTTTCAGCATTCTCTATGACAAAATTATCTCGGTATTATCAAGACCCTAGGGGTATTACTACTGAAAATACTTCACATTGATACAAATGTCATTTGGACTAATCAAAGTATTCTTTTTTACTTTCGGTTAACCAAAAAACAAAGAAGCCTATTTCAAAAATTTCATTTGTTCACCTTTTTTTCGCATAACGTTAATGCTAAACTGTCAACTAGCTGGAAAATGACCAATGAAAAATAAATAAACTAAAAGAACTACATATCCTTATGTATTTTATGTCGCATAGTTCAAATAATTGTAAGTCAAATGGGCCCGCCAGTGGCCTCAGTGTCGGAACCTTGGCTTGAGTTGTCCAGGACAAGGCTCGCCTGCAGATTTAGTAGTAGTAGTAGTAGTAGTAGTAGTAGTAGTAGTAGTAGTAGTAAGTCAAATAGAAATAGAAAATTGATATGCTAAAAAAAGTACACATTCTTCTGTATTTTATGTCCCTTTCTCAAAAATTTGCAAAAAGTTTTGAGTCGATCCTAACATTTTCGAATTATTTTTCGATATCATGAAAATGTTTACTTCGTTAATTGGATTATATATTTTAACAAAAAGGATTTCTTTCTTTTAGATTTGTTACTAGCCATAACTTTCATCCGTTACAAAACTAATTATAAGTGAAATATTGCGAAATATAAATTCATAATTCTAAAACTCTATCTAAATAATTTCTTAATTTAGTACCTCTTGTCCTGGAATTCCATCGGTACCCTGAAATAGAAAAACACAAATATTTTGGTTAGTAGTTACTACTTAATACTGTTATTTTGTTAAAAAGCAATAGATTCAGATTACGATTAACTGAAATTAAAAAGCAGCATTCTGTTACTTTTTATATAAATATTAATCCTAATAATATCTACGATTATTCTTCTTACAGCTATTGTATCATAAGTTAAACTTGTTAATTAATCTAAGAGAGGCGGCACTACTGTCTTTTTCTTTCAAGCTAATACTAGTACTAGTACAGGAATAGCTAATAATGGTACAAATTGGAATAAATTTAAAGCTATTGATATTAACTTATTCAATATCACAGCTTTTCAATCGATTATAGAACTTCAGTTTATTTTAAAATTTTCCTCTTTCAACTCAACATACTTTTCTCTCAATATAGTGGAAATAAAATATCGCTCCCTGGACCCCTATATCACCGCTAAGTAATTCAAATTAATTTGGGTATTCAACAAACTCACCGGTAGGCCAGGATCTCCTCGTTCTCCTTTATTTCCTGGTTCCCCTTGAGCCCCCTAATAAAGAATGTTATCAATACATGAATTTCATTAAATAGTTTTATGAATTTAGTTTATTCGTAGCAATAAGGAAAAAACTCAATACTATCTCACTTACTTTCATTCCATCTAGCCCTGGAGGTCCCTGTGGAATATATTATATTAAAAAATAAATAAATTGTTTTTGTGCAGCATAAATTTCGATGACATGACGCCAAAATGCTTTCTACTCACCATACCATAGCAAAACATGCTTGTTAGTAAAGAAAATAGAGAGAAAATATTTTTCTATAAACAAAATTTTTGATATAGGCAAAAAAGCGCTATCCTTCACAACCGTTTTTGGTCCTTGCACTTCTTCAGATTCTATTCCCAGTAGATTAAAATACTATAGGAACAAATTTAAAAATATATGTAAATTCTTGAAAATGGTAGCTGGATCGCTATCGAAACGTTGAAATAGAAAATGAATTGTAAATTTTTTTTTAAAAACAACAGGTTTAATTTCCAAACAATAACAAAGTTTTTTTTTGAATTTATCTGATTGGTCCAATGCGCAGAATAACAAAAATATTTTTAAAAATATTGCCAAAAAGGAATTTTTTTTTGATTAAACGACATACACAATTCTAATTGAATAAAAAGTGGTACCCATTAGAAGTGAACTGTGTCAAAAATATGTTTTCATCCAAGAAACAACAATACAACCGCATTTTCAGATTTCTAATCTTTAATTTGATATTAGGTCTGTTCCAACTGAAATCACAAACTGTTAGAAACTGTCAGAGAATAGTCGACCATTGCAATCAGTGATAAGAATTACGCAAAGGTAAACTCGTTGTTTGCTATGACTAGTTATTCTCTGATCGTTTCTGACAGTTTCTGATTGCGGTTGGAACAGACCTTATGTAGCTCAAATGCCAAATGTAAGTTAATACCTAAACCGGATTCAGAAATTCCTAAGTGCAAGTTATGTTTCTCAACGCGTTAAGTTATACCTAAGAGAGATAGGAAATACCTAATATTTCAAGCAGAGGTCTATGCAATACTTGCATGTGCAAGGGTAAATAACATGAGACTCATGAGAGCCTACAACAACAGGCAGATCAGGATCTACAGTGACAATCAAGCTGCCCTTAAAGCACTTCAGAGCTCTACGGTAACATCTCGGCTGGTATGGGAATGCGGCGAACAACGGGAACAATGTAACACTGGCGTGTTGAGATCAAAAGAATGCATAAGTCAAAGTAAAACTGCGCTAAGAGTTTTGACAGGGATCCTAACGGGACATTGTCGCCTGAATGGGCACCTGAAAAAGCTCAAAATAGTGGAGTAAGAAGATGGGATGAACACATCAAATTTATCACCTCTTCCAGAAGGTACAGTTTGTATTGTACAGTCTCAAGCAGTCCCAATAACGATACTATAAACAGTTGGAACGCGAAAGAAATACCTAGATCAGTTCTATCGCCAGTTGGAATAAACGTATAGTGTGATAGAAAATTATTTACGTAAAGAGGTTAAAATGCAAAAAGCAGAGTATAAATTAAAGCTTCTTTAATACTTACAGCACATGCACAAACACTTACTCCGTACATGTTTATAATAGTACATCAAAAGTATTCTAGTCAATTATTAAATCTAAAAATATCTTACAATTCACAGGTTTCTCAAACCCTTAGCCTTTTTCAGTCACGTTATTCTCAAAAATACCTTCTCGAAATATCTCCTTCAGTTAATTTGGTGGCATACAAAAATAAATTTTGTTGTTCAAGCCAAACATTTTTAGGTGTAGCCATTTCGTTTATCGTTTCAGTTTTAAATTTAATTTTGAATTTGTATTTTTGAACGTTTATGTAATGTTTTCCGAACCAGTTGCCATATAAAGTATCCAGAAACCAGAACAAGGTGGTTGTTATTTGATTTAAATGAAAGTTACATCTATTTATATTAAACAAACTTTTGTTTTCATATCCGCTCAGCGGATTTATTCGATGAGATTTTAGAATGAATTTAAATTGAAATTTCACTTAGACATAATATCATTAAATTGGAGAAGAGGATGTGAATAGATACATTTTGAATCTTTTAAGTAAAGTGGAGAAATTTATGAACAAAAATGGATTAAATAACAAACAACGTCTATTATAATGTAAAAACAGCGAACAGAGAACATGTCTTTTTCTCAGAAAGGACAGAAATTGCCCTGACAAGTCGTTGGTCGAGAAGAATGTGCAATTATCATACCCATCGTTTTTTTATTGTTCCAATAATATATTTTATTTTATTTTATTGGCGCATGTTAGGGAATTCAATTTATAGACATATTGAAACTAGCTGAATGACTGTCTGTGCAAAAAGAACAGTTATGTATGAATACAGAGTGTCCCGTAAATAAGTACCGTGAATTAAAGGCATGATAGATCGTTAAAAAATATTCAAAATACCCAAATGCAACTTTTCTCTAACCTTCTTAGTTTGTGAGATACAGGCTTTTAAAAGGTGTAGAAGAAATACACATTTTATTTCATATTCTGTCGGGGGATGGAAGGAGGTACAAATTTTAATTTTTTTGTAGATTGTCTCTTCAATACACATCGACAGTATTAATTATGTCAAATTCTAATATGCCAGTGGCGTGGTACGAGGATTTCGTAAACTTTTATTGTACCATATTTTTCAAACACCCTGTATTGAGAGACAAAGACTTTTGTCTGCAATTCTACATTACATATTCTACATAAAAGGTACTTTTTTTTAAACTCGTTAGAACACTCCATTTCAATATTTTTTTAACTTTTTATTGTAGTAGACGTAAACATTTTCTCAACACTTTATCTTTCCTTAAATAATTATGAACTGAAAACCCATAAGAAACGTTTGTGTTTAAATTATTACTCTAGTCTAGTGGGTACTACAATTTTTTTGAGAAAAAACAACTTAATAAAGAGTCTTACTTAAATGAAAGGTAAAAAATCTTGAAAACAAAGTGTTCTATCGAGTTCAACAAAGAGTATTATGAAGGAAATTTAATAAAGTTTTTAGGTGTAAATACAAGGTTTTCAAAAATATGGTAGAGGAAAGTCACCAAATATGGAATAGTATCCTAATGTGGAATGCCTTCATTTCTCTAAGACTATAAGTATGAAACGCAACACTCGACCATCTTCTGTTTCATTCGGTCTACTAACTATCGCATCCACACCATCGAGTCAGTTGCGCGAATGCTTCACGTGTGGCATGCGTGTTTTGTTTTGTTGTCGTGCAGAAAATTTTAAAGGTAAGTAATTAACGAGTATTACCAGCTGTTATGTTTGTTTACGAACCCGACACCTAACGGTAAAAGGGTGTATGATTATATATTTGTTTACGTAAGTGTTATACTATTTAGTATATCGGTATTATGTTTATTTCACCATTTTGTGATCTTTTGTCATTAAAATATTGTGACTTTAAAAACTATTTAGAAGAGTTTGAACTAGTATAAAAATCCAAATATGGACAGTCGTCGGTGTCTAATTATGGAATATTAAATTAAATGCTTGATGTGTGGGCTCTAGGCACATTATGATTGTGCTGGTCCAGAGTTTGATACTTGGATCTATGACTTTTACAAGTAATTATGTAACTTCTCTCATTCATCACATTATATTATATTTATTTAATTCATCTCAAAGATATTAATGTCCATTTTTGTAATTGTTATGTTGATTTATGCTTATATTCCATATATGGATACCTATTCCATATTTGGTTACTCATTTGTGATTTTGTGTTAGATTTTAATTTGATAACTAATATATTTGATTGAAGGCTGTTAATTACTACATATAAATGTATGACTGATTAGTAAAAACATTAAACTGATTTAATTTATATGAAGGTTTTTTTATAGCCTAAAAACAAAACGGTATTCCATATTTGGTGACTTTCCTCTACAATAAAAGTTTACGAACCCCTCGTTCCACGCCACTGGGTCATTAGAATTTGACATAATTAATACTGTGTTGATGTGTTTTGAAGAGACAATTTTAAATTTGTACCTCCATCCCCCGAAAAGATATGAAATAAAATGTGTATTTATTCTGCACCATTTAACATACTGCATCTCAGAAACTAAGAAGGTTAGAGAAAAGTTGCATTTGGGTATTTTAAATATTTCTTAACGATCTATCATGCCTCTAATTTACGGTACTTATTTACGGGACACCCTGTATATGTATCAATAATTGGCGGCGACGAGAGCAATAATTCATAATAATATTGTTAATTCATTAGTGAGACCATAGGGTATGAGCCATGTGGTCCCATATTTTTTAGGTAATACGAATAAGTGGCGAATGAGTCATTGTTTTCTCTCCAAATTAACATGAAAAAATTGCAAAATTTTTATCTTTATCTTATCTCTTTCTTCCTAGCTCGTTCATGATAAATAAATGTTGACATTATTTTGACATCTATTACAGTTCTTAACTTTTACTTTTACTTTTCCAGTAGTTATATGCTGAAAGAATATATTTAGAAGAGGTTTTTTTGAACTATTACGAGTATAGTAGCTATTCTACTATAACCCACTTAAAAAATGTTAACATTTATATTACAGTAGAGTAAATCCTTAAAATAATATTTTCATGGAGTCTTCATTTTTATACATTTACTAAATATCAAGAATATGATAGATTTATTGAAATCAGTTCTATGATGTCAAATTTCAAATAATAGCTACTGTGATCCCTTTTGCCGAAATTTCTTCAGTACCACTAAATTATTTTGAGACACCCTATAACGATCTACCCTTTCTATAATTTACGGGACACCTTGTATAATAGTAAAATATTAATAGTGCTGGTAACTGTATTTTTTATTTCAATATGTATCCGTAATTTTTGCTTTTAACAATTTTTAGCAAGAAAAACGCAAAATTTATGGAACAGTTAACTTCTTTAAAAACGATTTATTTATCTTGGGAATCTGAACATGGTTTTAACACGAAAGTTTCCGATAAAACGTTTTCACATTTCATAGAACTATTTTTAACTAAACTCACATTAAAATACATTGTTTCGATTTCAAGTAAGTACTAATAAATGGACGTTAACATGTTTTGTAAAGAGCAAGACTCTTATGCATATTGTAAAGAAAAATAAGTACTATAATCTACTATATGATTCTTACCAACTGATTTATCGTTATTTTGTCTTAGGTATACTCCAAATTTGTTGGATAAAGCAAATTACGAAGTAAATATCCTTAGAATCTCATTAAATTTTGGAAGAATAATTTAAATAGACTCCGGTCTAAAATATCTTAGTTTGTACTAGAAAATTAAAATTGAAAGCATCATATATTTAAACGCATAATATTTTCATAATTATTTTTCTACACCCGTGTTATAACAATGCACTTATATGCCCATAATCCGTTTCATAATGATACCCATTACGATACAGATTTTTCATTACGATACAGATTTTTAATCAATAGAAACCCATAATTTTTCAATCAAGCATGCTGTGCATTTGACGTTTATCCAGGTTCCTACGTAATTATTTTAGATGTCAAAATCAGTACGTATTAAATTTTCGTAGATACCTAACTAAACTTCGATAATTTATCAAAATGTCTGATATCAGCGATATAGAAGAATTACCATCGACTCCTTCCACACATGTCGAAGAAAGCAGAAATTGCAGTTCAAAATATTTTGCCTCAAAAATCTAAGAAAGTGTACGAAAAACTTTATCAACGGTTTATGGACTGGAGAAATACAAATAAGATTTCGACATTCTCCGAAAATATTTTAATTGCTTATTTTCAAGAATTGATGAAAACTATGAAATCATCTAGTACATGGACACATTATTCAATAATAAAAACGTTGGTAAATATAAACCATAATATAGACATTTCTAAATATAAGAAACTACAAAGCTTTATTAAAGCGAAGGTCCGAAGGATATGTTGGAAAAAAAGCAAAAATATTTTCACCTGAACAAATAAAAAAGTTTATCTACGAAATACCCGATGAACGGTTTTTATTTTTAAATGTAAGTATCTATCTAACATTGCATTTTATAAAAAAATTTCATGATTACTTTTTCCATTCGACGCATGCATGATAGGTATATTTCATTAATTTCGAGCGAACTCATAGACCAGAGGCGTCCAAACTTTTTGCTGCGAGGGCCAGTTTGGTATTCAAATTCATTAGCGGGGGCCAAGCATTGTAAATATGTGAAAACCTTATTACAAGTAAAGCAGCATTGAATTTTATTTTTTATAGTAAATTACAGATATAACAATACTAAACAAACATGTCTAAATTATATTATTATAATATTATTTCATGCAATTTTTAATGGGAATGGTGGAACTGGGTTTTTTCCTGGAGAGTTTCTTCAAAGTTGGGATTCAAATCGGAAACACCAATTATTAGCAATGATTGCAAATGATCATCCGATAAATTTGCCCTATATTAAGATTTCAGATACTTCATCTTGGAAAAAGTTTGTTTGCACATATAGGTAGTGCCATACATAGAAATAAATTTACCAGCCAATTGCTTTAAATTTGGAAACAAAATAATTCATGTAGTCGAGCGGCCGAGTCGTATTGCAGAATACAGAAAAAACTTGAATACCAGACTGTACTTTTTCGAGCGTGATGCCATGCTCATTCTAACCGAACGCGCTCTTCATCTGCGCGAGATCTAATACCGACGCGCCACGCTACATTTATATTTCACGAAATTTTTCAAAATCCTTGGCGGGCCGAATAAAATCGCCTGCCGGGCCGGGTTTGGCCCGCGGGCCGTAGTTTGGACACCTCTGTCATAGACCGAACTCGTGGCCGAGCGGGTTAAGGCGCTCAATTTGGACTAGACTACAGTATGAGTTCCGGGTTCGAAACCAGCCTTGTGTTCAATAAAAATATAAAATTTATGGTTTTTGATTATTTATCGGGTGTAGAAAAAATAGCGTATGCAACTCTCATGTAATGGTTATTAATACACTCGCATAAACCATCCCGGTTATCCCGGTTAATGCTCGTGTATTAATAACCATCATTACATGATCGTTATTATTACTATTATTTTATCAACCCAACTGATTTAATTTGTTCGTACTTATTTTCCTTTATATTCATTTACATTATTAATAATTATTGTAATAAGATTATTACAGACTTTGAATACAAAGATAATACAAAAACATTTTTGATACTATAGTAATTATTTTACTTTTCAAAAATTGTTGGTAATTTGGTCTTAAACATCTTAAGTACATGTGAGTCAAAACGAATATTCATAATATACTTATTATAGGAAACTTTGAACAACTGAAAAATAAATAGTAAGTATTTCTTAAAAATAGGTACAAAAAAAAATTGGAACTTAAAATAACATGGAAGGTTGACTAGTAGGTAGGTGTATGGTACCTCCACAAAGTCCTTAGAAGTAATGCTAGACGTTCCTCCACTACATCTACATGTACGGAGGATCGCTCTGAAAAAATCCAAATAGGCTGACTCAGGTTAAATCTTTAAGGTTGGCAGCCTTATCCATTAGGATAGAGATTATGTCTCCGAAACGGGATTTTAAACTCATGTTAGAAGAATTGAAAGAATTATTAAATGTGTTCCTTTATGGAAGTACCATATGTTATTGGTTGCGTTCATCCTAACAAAGTTGACCTGGTAGCGATTTTTAGAGTGATCCATCGATTTTTATTTCTGTTGAACATGCCAATCATGATATAACAGCATAACCTAATTTTATTTGATATATGACTTCAACAATTATTTATCTATTCCATTTCAATTTAGTTTAATAGTTCCTAGAAAACCACCTTAATATCAAATGGCTTATACGGTGATTTTTTTTACTCGTTGCTGAGATGACATTGACATTTCAGAGCGCCATCTATGGAATTCTACTTCTCCCAATAGAAGTGAAAGCTGATAGGAAATAACTAGAATGAAGAAATGAGGTTTAAAACCCATCCATCTGAAGCGCTAGTTGCAATTAAATTGTCGAAATAGGCATGGCAGCTAAGGCCATAAAACAGACTCAGATTATCCTTTATAAGTGAAAGTCCTGTCTCAAAGTATGAAAGAAGAATTTCATCGATCGCAGTGGATGGGTATAGATAGCGGAATGGAATCTGTATTTGCTATCGATATATTTTTATTTGAATGACCAATGAACGATTTCACCAGCCATTTCCTAGAGTTAGGTAATACCTGAAAAGGATTAAGGAATTTACGTTTTACCACGCTAAGTAATACCTAAGAGTGATATTTTTAGGTACTTCCATCATCCTCTTTTCGTGCTAAAGGAATTAGCAGCCAGGCTTTAGGTGGATGGGTTTGAAACCTCATTTTTCTCATTCAAGGTCATTCTATAAACTTTCGATTCTATAGGGTTTTTTGTGGCGTAGCGTAAGTATTTCAATTCTGTTGGGGAAAATGGCGACTGTTTGATTATCGCCCAAGTAACGCTACGTTGGAATGAACGCGACCATTCTTGAAGACCAAATAAGGATGAATTTAAGTTTTGATATATTATGTTACATTTATAGCTGTCAAATCAAAATAAAACTAATATTTTTACAAAGTATTCAATTATTAACAAATGCATTTTGCAGAGCAGTGGATTTTTCTTCTAAATTCTTATCTCCAGTTATTGTCCTCCTGTATTATGATTGCATGGAAAAAATTTATTGGAAGTAATCAATCAGGATATGTAAACACGCGAATCGGAACAATTCAATGGGGTTTATAGGAATTTAATGATTCAGCGTTAATAAGAATTGTTATTTTGTTAATATTTGTTATTTTTTTGTTAATTTTGTGAATAACTGTATTAACCTGAATTTTTATTAAGTAGAAGGAAATTATCTTACCATAGGGCCTGGTTTTCCATAATCACCCGGTCTACCGCTTTCTCCTCTCAATCCCATTGGACCCTAAGAAACAAATATTTAAATTAGAATTATTATACAATATTTTATAATATATTGATTAAAAATGAAACTGGTTGTATTTGAAAAGAAAAAACGTAAATTTATTATTAAATCTGTTGAAACGCTAAATAAAAGTGAGTGGATGTCTTAGACTTCTGAAAAGTTATAAAACGTGAAATAAAATGAAACACAGAAAGACATGGTAGTATTAGTGAACTATCTCTGAATTGAATCAATTTAATAAACACTACAAAACGATGAATTTTGAATTTTAAGAACTCATTAGTAATTAAAGTCTAGCTTAGGGTAGGGGATCTCTGAAGGCACGAGGGTGCTGCCACATAGGGAGTCCCGTCAGTACTAAAATTTCTAATTTAGTGAGAACTGTAACGCCGTTAGTGGTAGTTGCAGATTCTTCCACATATATCAGCGCTGACATCCTAACCTGACAACTGCCTGACGTATATCGTGAGTTTGTCCAGCTTTCGTTTTTAAAAACTATTTTGCCTATTTGTAGTCCAGGTGATTTAGAGTTTAGTGCGATAATCGCTGGTATCAGCTTGAAACTTTGTATATAGGTTGCAAAAAATACGTGCAATAAAATAGTACTAACCCGCAAATGCAAAACCTTGCACGACATTGTTTAAATGACAATATTGTGATATTTTCTAGTAGAATTACTCGTTCATATGTGAATATCTTTTTTGCTCTTGATTATGAAGGAAAAATGTAAAATACTTTTTTTTTGTCTTCTAAAAACGAACAATATGAAACCAACCGCGTCGAAAAATATTGATTAGATCTAAAGTTATTGATGATTAAGTTTAAATAAACATTAGTTAGATTAAACAATATTAGATTATTTTGTTAACAATGACAATATCCTGTAATTGTGCTTAATTACTGTACTCCGTCAACAGATCACGTGTGCCAATCCCGCAATCGGTAAGTTGAATAGTTAATGAGTTATAGCGTTATAAACAAATTGACGTAGCATTTTTTTGCAATAAACCTGTATCACATTGTCACTTTCCCTGGTGTTTAATGTTAACTTGTATACCGTAGACAAGAGAGAAGCTTTTTTTGTTAATCATACAGTAACATTCATTTATTATTTATAAAAATAACATTGTTTTTCTACAAATAAGATAACAAAAAACGTATACTTTGTTTGACGCAAACGCATCTACTCAGGTTTCAATATTTCCTGATTTTTGACAACGGCAATAGATTTCTCTCGTCGCGAGGTATGAAATCAAAAAAAAATCATCCAAATATCTTTATTGGATCCCAAGAAAAGTCGACTTTAAGTAGCACCGTTCAATTTGAATGGCTGCGTGAAGATTTTCAGCGAGTCGGCCGAGCGGCTCGAGCGCTTCCCCCACTCCTCGGCCGACGGCAGCAACTGATATTTTCCACGCATTCCCGAGTTTTAACAATTTTTTTTCCGCAGATATTGTTTATTTAATCGGATGATCTTTCGAGTGATGAAAGCACTCCGTCTCCCGGTCGTGCTCGTATTTTTTTTTACCTCTACTCGCGCAAATTGTTGAACAATTGACTGTCAACTTTGCCGGCTTATATCTCGGTTGTTTATTAACGAAAGTTGATTTTGTTTAGTGTTATTGAAAGCTCATTCAATTTCCTATCGATGTGCGTTGTCAAAAGTTACAAAATCAGGTCTCATTAACAATATATTGCATTTTACAAGTAAGGGCGTATAATTAAATAATTATCTTGGCCGTGCAAATGCAATTTTTGAAAATGCTACGTCAATTTGTTTATAACGCTATAACTCATTAACTATTCAACTTACCGATTGCGGGTTTGGCACACGTGATCTGTTGACGGAGTACAGTAATTAAGCACAATTACAGGATATTGTCATTGTTAACAAAATAATCTAATATTGTTTAATCTAACTAATGTTTATTTAAACTTAATCATCAATAACTTTTGATCTAATCAATATTTTTCGACGCGGTTGGTTTCATATTGTTTGTTTTTAGAAGACAAAAAAAAAGTATTTTACATTTTTCCTTTATAATCAAGAGCAAAAAAGATATTCACGAATGAACGAGTAATTCTACTAGAAAATAGCACAATATTGTCATTTAAACAATGTCGAGCAAGGTTTTGCATTTGCGGGTTAGTACTATTTTATTGCACGTATTTTTTGCAACCTTTATACAAAGTTTCAAGCTGATACCAGCGATTATCGCAAAAAGGCGATTTTTGGTGTATAACGCCTGGATTATTTGTGTGTGTGTTGAGTGAGACTATGTCGAGAATATGTTTTGTGAAAGACTGTAATGTGAGGTGCACCCGGTAAGCTCTATCTTTATAAAAAAATGTCTGATTAAATGAAAAGTGACAGAAGTAGTTATTTTTCCATACAGCTTTGAACTTCCCAGCATTGTTGTTGAATTCCTAACATTTATTTTTCTTAATGTTTGTCATTGAAATATGTAAAAAACGTCCCATTCATTGTATACTTTTTTATTGAATAAAGTAAATAAACTTGATGATTATTGCTTTATTTTTCTCACTTCAGGCATTATATGGTCCATTTTTTGACATTTCATATAATTTTACTTGACTATTTGATTGTTATTATTGTAATATCAATCTAATGTTGAGTAACTTTCTTGTTTTTCGGCTTTTAGCGAAGTTCACAACCATCTGATTTGTGTTAGAGGTACTGACGGGACTCTCAAGATGGCGCCACCCATACAAATAGAGAGCGCCACGGGTCAGTCTCCCATCTATAAGTATTTTTTTTATCTATGGTCTAGCCATCATAGTCATAGAATATGGCATGTGCCATCCATAACAATATGGCAGTTTTGTCAGTGATGCCATTCTGGAATGATCTACAGTCTCTCACGCATTTGGGTTATCATTTGACAGATTAATAGACAAATATTAGTGATAAAGTTATATTAAATAACTTTAAGTTTACTCACAGGCAGTCCCATTGGTCCTGGATCTCCTTTAGAGCCTTTGTCGCCCTGGAAAACGAAAACGAAATGAAATGAAGGAAATTAAATGCAGTTAAACATTGTAAGGGTTGAAACAATTCAATTGTGAAATCGGAATGTTCGATTCAAATTTAATTACTAAATAAATTCAGCATAAATGAAACTTACTGGCTCTCCTTTAAGTCCATCTGCTCCTCGATCACCTTTAATTCCTGGTGGGCCTTGTAGACCGTGTATTCCCGGTGGACCAGGAGGTCCAGGTGGTCCCATAATCTGATAAAACAAGATCAATTAATTAGACGTTTGTTGCATTAACTTCAATTGAGTAAATTCAAGCGAGAGACATTTTTCAAGTGATTTTTTTTAAATAAATTAGTGAAAATAAAATAATTTATGATGTCTGAAAGAACGAAGTTAAGGTTTATTTCTTTTATATAATCCCGTCATTGCGTCGGGAAAAACAGGTTAGCCAAATTATGGATATTACGTGAGGGTGTCTAGAAAAACTTTATTTCCAAATTGTCGACCAAAATTTGCTTGTGCTTCTTTCGCCATCGTGAAAGAAGGGTTATTAAGTTCAGTCTTTTTGTCGAGATAAGAAAATTTTCATAAAATACTTTTTTCTACGACAATCTCGATAAATGTTCATTTTATAACCGTAACTTCAATCATAATTTTGTACAGAATTTCATTTTTGCATCGGCTGCTAGGCAAGCTGCTAAGCAACAAATGCGAAATGGAATATTTCGTGTTAGATTTAGGTTCACTATAAAATCACAACGACTACGGCTTGTCAAATTATGACGTCCAGCGACAAATTGATGAAATATCTGTCAAAGGTTTAGTAGGTAACGGGTAATTTCATAGAGAAGCGTGAACGATATGTTGTCATAGAAAAAGTATAGTATGCAATTCGCAACCAAATGGCCATTTTGTGCTCATTGCATAATATACTATTTTGCTGCTCATTCCCGATCTACAATTGAAGTCCTTTACATTTTTCGAGTATCGTGCATTGTTATTGAGATATGGATCGAAAAAAAAATTTGGGGAGTGAAATTTCCTTTGTGCTATTTTCTTTCTTATTGTGAAATATATCGAAAAAATGTTTGGTATCAAACTTGTAGAGGGTGTTCAGACCTACAATTTATTTATTTTTTATTTTTCAGCTTTGTGAATAATTACGACCTGAACCCTCCCCCACGTAATATCCAATATTTGGCTTTTCGCGGTTCATTTGCATTTTCAAATGTCTATAATGAAGGAACTTATAGTAGTTAAGTCTTCGTAAATTATATTATAAACTTTTCAACATTAATATATTTATGATCGATAAAAAGATTTCAACTCACCAGCTCTCCAGTATAGAAGTCTCCAGTGCCGTCACCCTGAAACAGTTGTTAGTAAAATGAAGAGAAATGGAAATTTAAAATGAAATACCTCGTTAAAAAAATGCGAACAAGTTTGTATTGAAGGTTGAGTAAAACAATATAAAGCTCGTTATAAGGAATTAATCAGTAGGTATTGTTTTTGAATAAGGATTTTTTTACAGTAATAACAATAATAATAAATGACTCTCTTTCGTGTAGAATTAGTGATCATTAGTAACATCAACTGTTAAAAGATAATTTCGTCGGCAAAATTTTCAGAAGGTACTCGAAATGTTTGATAAAATCACGAGCCATCATAAATTCATTCGCAAAGTTTCCAAGCATTCCATAACCTTAATAATACCTTCTTTATAGTCGAACAATCATTAATAGTATTTTCCTTCTCCACCGTATTTTCTGGAACTAACTTCTTCACTTGCGTTTAACGACCGGCGGCCGTTGAGCCAGCCGCAAAATGAGACGCAGCTTGGTGAGGTGACGCAGCCTGAGTCACGGTGAGTTTTTCTGAACCTAATAGTTTTGGTGCACAGTGACCCTGCAGAAGATCACGGCTCACGGGGTGTTTTGAAAACCATGGAAGAAAAATTAATCGAAGCTGTGCGGATTCGACAAGTTAAGTTAAGGCAAAGTCTCCATGAGTTTTTCTTTTTTACATGTACAAGCTTCTCACTGACTTTTTATTAGTCATCTTGGAGATAAAGGATATCGTTTCGAATTAAATAGAGAATACATCAGTGCAATAGCAGTTGTCATGTTTCAGAGCTGTCCAAGCTTCAACGTGAAAACTACAGTCGTATTTTTTGTACGGTCTCGCCGTGACTAGCTACACTCTGCGTCTTATTTTGTGCCGAGCCCGCGCAATCAGTTTTCTCCAGCCATAAACTGGCCGTGACTCACGCTGCGTCACCTCACCAAGCTTAGTCTCATTTTGCGACTGGCCTTAAGAAATCACTTGTTCCATCAAAATGACAACCGAGACAAGGTCATGTAGGGATTTTTCTGTGGAATAACGGGGTACAGCGGAAAGATCGAGACGTGAACGGTGGGAGAACTTGCGCGAAGCCACAGTCAGTGTTAAACAGAGAAAGTATTCGGAGAACAGAAAGGCAAACATACGATGATGCGGACCAAGGGGTACATGCAGAGATTCACTTATTGGAACTAATTTGTGATTTATTTTGTATTCTAAAGTTTGATAACCCATTGAATATCGTAATATGAATTTATCTACAACTGTCATGTAACGGGTACGATTTGACACTATTTTTAATGTCATAATGACGTATATTACCGCACTAGTGCGTTTTTGATTACATTACCGCACTAGTGCGGTAATAAGAATCTAGAAACATATTAATACCAGAATTAAATATTTAAAATAACACTGGAAGCTGCATTTTCAATTTCCGAAAGGAGATTTTCTTCGCTTGAACTCATTTTTATAGATTTTTGTTCATTCAACTTTGAATAACTAATTTATTTTTTTTTTCACAGCCTTGTTTGTCTTTGTTGCTATGGTCATAAAATATGATACACAGTACCTTATGTTTGCAGTCAATATTATTAAAAATACGTTGGATTGAAATTTTTTTCAAATTTTATATTATAGGTACTGTTAATAATACTAATAAACAGTTGTAGATAAAATTTTGTACGTAACACGTGTGATAGGAATTATTAACGCACTTATGTGATTACACGACTCGGCCTACGGCCTCGTCGTGCAAACTTCACATGCGTGCGATAATAATGTCCATATCCCACTAATTACGTAAATAACTATTACGATACGAATATAGTACAATATTTTATATTTTACTTGATTCAGACACACCCGTTGCAGCAATAACTCGTTCATACAACTTATCGAGAGACATTTTTAGCACTCCTGTAGATTTTTCTTCCTCCATATATTTAAATACATTAGCGGCCACTTCACGAGTTTGACTGTTTAACCTGTGTTTGGTTAGTTTACTTTTAAACTCCCTCACTCACTTAACTATCTCAATCCGGCACTGTACAAAGATGTTTATCGCTCGAAACAACATTAAAGAATAATTTCTGAGGTCTAACACATTCGAATTTCGTGCGCATTTCGTGGGCGGTGCTTCTGACCGTTCACGTCTCGATCTGTCCACTGTACGTTCTTCCCTCTGTATCAAAATGTAGTCTTTCAACGGGATTACGAAGTCTTGAACGACACACGGCCGATACGCAAATAGCGGATTCGGTTGTTATAATTATCGGCTGCGCCTCGGATTTCACAAATTACATTTATACCGTCAGGATTGATTTTAGTATGAAGTGAAACAAATAATTTGTCATGTCATGACTTTTATCTGTACTTCTTGTAGCGCACTGTACTATCGACTTAACCTTTTTTAAAAATAATACATTTTCCTATTCTTTATTCCATCTACTTTAAACAAAAGCTGAAAGCTTTCATGAAGCTCATTTTCGCTCTAAAATCTTGTAAAGCTTTTCTTATATTTACCTGTCGCCTCCTCAGCTTTTTGTACTTCTGTGAGCCAGGCAGCAAAAATCCGGAAAAAGAATAAAAAAAACAAGTATTAGAACAATATATCTGAGAATCTTTGGAAATGAGGAAGTAAGAAATGGGATATTTAAATTTTGAGTTTCATTTGAGTATATTTATACATGTCGTTATCTTACGTAATAGAAAAATGTCTGTGTCATCAGTTATTGTTATCACAGTGAAGTATGGCAACGTTTACAATGCACATTTTTCCAAATGGAAACAATGGGCGCGTTTAGCTACCCTAGCGCAAAGTTAGCGCTAGCAGCGGCGCTCTGTGAAAGCGCTTGAAGGTGGCTGAACGTCTATGCTTTGATGCTATGACAAACATCACATAACCACCGTACACTAACTACCGACAAGTAAATTCACTTGCGTCGGAACGTTTGAAAATTTTGGTACATCTTTTCTCTGACGCCTTACACGTCTGTTATCATAATACAACATTCAATATACGATTTAAACTAGCCAGAACTCGCCAGACGATAGGAAGGGTAAGGAAATTTTCGGTAACCAATAAATCGACGAAGTGAATTTACTTGTCGGTAGTTAGTGTACGGTAACATAACCTTTAAAGGACCCTGCACCATTTTATAGGTAATCCTAGCTCTCGTACGATTTACGATTTTTTTATATGTTGTAGTCTTAATGATAACTAAGAGATCGTGATGGGTTAAAACTGTGCAGGCCCTCCGGTTTGGCGGTGGTGGCGTCTTGTAGTTGCGTCCTGAGCATAACATTTTGCCTCCTAGCACTATAAATCTCGCAATAATAGCAAATGTCTTGTATGTCTCGGGCTCATGAGGAGGTCTGCCACACTTCTGTGCCATGAGAATCACAATTTTTCCAGAGGGTGCCTCCGCAATGGTCAATTTGTTAGGCCGGTGTTTTAAAATCAAGCGGATGCAATGAAACCGAACAAAATCATCAACAATCACGTTATGTAGGTTAGTTGGATCCATCTTACTCCCAAAGTCCTCACGAGTGGGCCCCAAAAGACTTTTTAACATTTTCTTGATCCCACGCACTCATCTCTAGTAGTAGATGGGGATACGGATAAACAGCAGTAATTAAAAGTTTTGAATTGCCACAATGAACCGCTGACCAACTTAGCGTAAAATAAATTCGCTAGAAAAAAATGGCGACCGCTAGAGCTAGCGCTGTCACTTAGCGGTCAATTCGCCATCTGCTTACTCAGCGCTTGCCTAGCGCTAGCGTGGCTGAACGCGCCCAATGAGACAGAGATTAGTAGACTGTCGGCAAAGCTACACTTGTTCTGTTTCCGTTAAAAATTGCATTATGTTCATTCACGCATTAAATATTAAATGTTAGTTAATCCAGCGAGTGATTTGATCAATACGTCCGCTTTATCGGAACAAATATTGTTCTTTTCACGATCTAAGAAGCTGGCTTGACTTGACTTAGGCTTGAGATGCAAGGCCGCACTATACCTGATAAAAAAATTCATAATTTTCCAGGTAATAATTTATTATTCACCAACAAAATAAATACGACCCTGTCACGGCTAATACTTTCAATGTCTTTATTGCATGTCATTATCCCATCTCAGGTCTCAGGTCTTTTCTCCAATATATTAAACAAGTACGAAAAAGCTATTATTAGGTACAACAAAATAGAAAGAATCCCATTTTTGAACGCGCGAAAAGTTTTTATAAAAAACGCCAGAGGCTAGTATGAAAATGAAGCAATATATTCCAGTTTTAAACGTGATTTTTTTCAATCTTTTGTGAATAAATTTAAAAACTAAACTTCACATTTTTCGTCATTGTCAGAATCAGTCAACAGCAATGTTTACCAGCAAAAATCAGGGAGTTAAAGGATATGAGTCGGTAATCTCTTTTATTTACACAGCATCTGACTTTATTTTTTGGTACTGTTGAAAAATAAAAGTTTAAAACTGGAACATTGTTTGCTCGCTAGATGCGGATACAGCAGAGAGCCCAATTGTTAATTTGTCTAAGCGCAGACTACTTCAAAGTCAACAGTACATAAAGAAACAATAAACGCTCACTATCGAAAGCTTATCGAGGAGCTAAAAGCGAATGACTATAATCAGACAAGTTGTAGATTAGTAGATTCGTTTAATATCAAACTTAAATTTACGGTAGTCTGAGTTTGACATTGCTAAAATATTATATATAGGCAATAAGTTGCGTCAATATCGCGAACGCTTCTACAATTATTTTTTCATTCAATGTTTCGATTGTTTCATCTGTGTGTAATAAAATAATATATTGTTTTATTAGGAGTAAAAGTATAACTTTTTGTGGCGAGTCTGAATGTTTGATGGCCGAACGTTAGTGAGTCCGACAATTTCAGACGAGCCACAAAAAGTGCTTTTGCTCCGAATGAAACATGCTATTTTTTCCGCAAACGGCATCCAGACTATAGAACTAATTATTATTTAAATAAAAATTCAAAACGATTGCAACGAAGTTGTTAAATTCAGATAATAATAATTATTATAAAACTGCGCACTAAATTTCCGTGCTTACTGGTTTTGTGATTGCCAAGTCAAAAACAAATTTGACAGTTCAATAATATTTTATAATGTCAGAAATATTGTAAGTGATTTAAAGCAACAATTGGACTGTGCATTTTTGGTAAGTACTTGAGCATCAAAATTTCGTTTGTTGTAGTAAAGTATACTGAAATTTTCTTTTAGATTATATTATGTCGGATTCAGAACCCAACTGTACACCGCCCGACGTTGTTGACATTGCTAAGGCAGCTACGAATGATTTAATTCCAACTAAGTCAAGTAGAGTTTATAATCATGCTTTACGAAAGATTTCTCACATGGTGCAATGATAAAAACATTTCAAACTATTCGGAAAATGTGCTACTAGCTGGGACAGCGAATACCTTCCTACGAGGAAAGACTCTCCATGGCCAACCTAACTTCCTTTGAACTTCGCAGACACCGCGGAGACCTCATTACCACTTTTAAAATATTAAAATTTAATTTTGGTAATCTTGATATGATGTTCACCTTAAATCCAGATGACCGCCTTAGAGGAGACCTTTTTAAACTCAAAAAAGAAAACTTTACCGTCAGATCAAGACAGAACTTCTTAACAAACAGGGTATTCGACAGCTGGAATAATCTTGATGTATCCACAGTTTCTGCACCATCGACTAACTCGTTCAAAAACAGACTTGATCGTGCGCTGCTAGAGCACTTATAGTTTATTTGGTATATTGTGTATATTGTACTTATTTTTCTATTCTTTACCTACTAGTGCCTAAGTTTCTTGTGTAATTATCTGTTTTTGGGCATAACAGGGATTTGTCCCTCTACCCTTGTCTAAATATAATAATAATAATAATAATAGCTTATTTTTTTGAAATGACTACTAAATTAAAAATGAAGAGTTCAACAATGTGGTCTCAGTATTCCATGATAAAATCATTACTGAATATTAAACATGGATTAGATATTAGATGAAACTACGTGCTTATCTGAAGAAGCAGAATGAAGGGTATACTCCCAAAAAGTCAAAGGTATTCACAAAAGAGCAGTTTGAAGATTTTTTAAATAATGCACCTAATGAGCAATATCTAGGAATTAAGGTAAGTTATAATATTCTAACCTGCATAAATACAATCAAGTTTTTAAATCCATACTACTTTTAGGTTGTTCTAATAATGGGCGTATCTGGAGCATGTAGATGCGATGAAATGGTGAACATGACAATAGACGATATAAAAGATTTAGGATCTGTTATTCATATAAAGATTCCTGATAGTAAATCTAAAAAACCACGATCGTTCACAATTATTGGAGAAAAATATATAAATCTTTACAGAAAATATACTTCTTTACGTCCACAATCTATGGAAAGCCGACGCTTTTTTTTGAAATTTCAAAAGGGAAAATGTTATCGCATGGTCATGGGAATTCATACAATTAGTAACGTACCCAAAACAGTAGCAACTTATTTAAAACTACCGAATTCAAAAGATTACACCAGCCATGCGTTAAGAAGAACTTCAGCTACCTTGCTTGTGGATGGAGGAGCTGATATTACTTGTTTGAAACGGCATGGAGGTTGGAGGTCGAGCACTGTCGCTGAAGGATACATTGAAGACTCTTTGTCTAATAAAAAACAAACTGCAGAAAAAATCTTGATGTCGAATTCTTCTTCACTGTACCTGAATGCAGCTTCTCATGAGCGAAATTATGTCGACGTTGATGTAACAGAAGCAACAACAAGTAAGAAGTCACGGGAAATTTTGTCGATGAACTCTGCACAAAATTCGCTTGAATTGGAAGTGAATAAATCAGGTAGTGCATTAAATATGTGCGGTGCAACCTTAAGTAACTGTAATTTTACTATTAATAATTATTATCGTTATTAACGTATAAAAATTCAACTAATAATTATTTTCCCTGTTAAAAATTCTACTTTTTTGTACGGCCGTCAGCGTACAAAAAAGTACTTTTTTGTCCGCTCACGGCCGTACAAAAAAGTGGCGTCTGTGAAATCATACTTCAACATCATAAATTGACGTTAATAATGTCTACTTTTTTTGACGTTTGCGGAAAAAATCATTGTATGTAACCAATTAGAAAAAGAAGTTTCTACAGGATTTCTGAAGGAGTCTTTATAGGACCAGATTGTTTTGTGGAATCACAAAGGATTACATAAGAGGGAAGTCGGGAACTGGCTAGATAAGGAACACCAACTCAAATTGAGGACAACTCCATACAAAAAGATTACTAAATAAGATCGACAAATAACTCTCATTCAGGCTGTTGAAAAGTGATAATTGCTTGAGAGTAATAATTACTCGAAATCAATATTGTCACTTTTTGTTCGTAATACATAAAACATTTTTTCAACAGTCACTTAATAAAATGAAATTATTTTTAAATAATTAACTTCATCTGTATCTGTAGAGTGGGGAGGGTGAGTGTAGACTCACAGCACTTAGCCCACATGTGATCCATTGTACATCATCCCGAGGAGTTGTCCTCCTAGATCATCATCCATCCTGTCCTTCCCAGGAAGGTGGACAGGTCACTAGGAGACATCTCCAGTTTCCTCTTCCTGTTCACACATCCTGTATAGAGGTGTGTCCACTAGCCCCATAGTATGGAGATGTTTCCTTAGTTGACAGTGGCCAGACAGAAATCCTACTGTTAAACGTAGGTTTTTCCTGGTCGTCGCCAAATATTTTTTCGGCGCCGGCTTCCCAGGGTCGCCCAGGGTGATCCTGGCAAGACTGCATCTCTTGATTCTATCCCATCTCTCAAGGGCTTGAGCATGGGTGTAACGTTTGGCTAGTTCCGCAATTGTCGAAGTCGTGTCACTGGGTCCTAAAATTTTTAGTCCAGCCGCTTTCCCTGCTGAAGAATCAGCAATACGATTTCCGTTACTCCTGTCGTGCCCTTTAACCCCCCTCAGAATAATGTTGTTATCTGCCCAGGCGTTAGCTAAATCTTGGTGGCACTCTAGTACTAGCTCCGATATAACACGTTGTCTGTTCAAGGCTAATAGAGCTTGTCTACTATCAGTGTATATTGTTGAGATAATTAACCTTATTGTTACTATTGAAAAAATATATAAAGTAGAATTCAGGAAAACTATTAAAATCTGTCAGTATAAATAGTATGTCAACTTTTCGTTGCCAGCGATAAGCAAAAAAACCTTTTTTATCAAGTTATTGTAGAAGAATGAAAATATCAACTTCAATCTAGATGCTGTGAAAAAGTACGTACAAAATCTAATATCAAAATCCTCGAACCGAAATTTACCTACGCCTTTGTGTGTAAATACAAATTCAATTTAGGTAAAAGCTGAGAAAGTCAAAGTTTATGGTCTCAATTTCGTATTATGGAGAATATGCTTTCAGCCATTTCAGCCTCTCTAAAATGTTTTGTAATTAGATATTGTAAGCTTTGAAAGGACTTTCAGTGACAATCTTTGTATTTATTTTTAATTTTTTTTTTCGTTGGTGATTATACTTGGAATAAAAATGAGAATTTTAGAGAGACATTATAAAAATTTTTATGTAGAAAATAAGACAGACATTTAATGGATTTGTCGCAAAAAGTACGCTAGACAATCTAAAAACCAAAATAATATGAGGGCGTATACAGCACAATCCTATGAATTGAATGGTTGAGGTGTTGCTGAAATATCACAAATGACGGATTCCATATTTGATGAATATCTGATAGATTGTGTTAGTACTTTTCCTTTCTGTACTGTCCTGTGTTTGTGAGATATTCAGAGTCTTGAAAGTTCTCTAAGCATTGTCTAACATTTTTATTTTTGTAAGATTTTCTTCTACTTTCCCAGAGACTTTGAAATAACGAATGGCGCTGGGAATTCGTCATTTGTGACATTTACGCTTGAAAATTCAAATTTTGAATATTATTTTCGTTCAATGTCCTTCGTGGCATAAAGCTGCTTCCTAGCGAAACGGTCTTTGTTCATTGATTTCCAAAGACCCTGTAAGGCGTTATAACAGTATCACTATCACCTTTGACAAGTATTTTTTATGTACATAAATTCAACCTCGTAAAATGTTATTACTCACATTAAATTTATTAAGGGTTGTTAATTTCACCCCCTTTTAACATAATGGGAATACTTAAAAGAAATAACCATATTTTTCTTTTTACGGTTTAATGTAATCTGTAAAATTTCTACATTATCCCGGATTTGAGCAAAAAATTACTTCCGTCCTTTCAAGGGCGAAATATCGAAAAGGGTTGAATTAGTGATATTTTTCACAACACATATTACTTATTTACACAGATTTTTCTAATACGTTTGATAAAATAAGTCTGGGTTCCTTTGAGATCGTTTACCAGTTACTTTTAAGTCAATCATACATATGTACCGGGTGGCCAACTAAGAACGGCCGACGGCCATATCTCAGGAGCGGATTATAGCACAGGGTCCGGAAACAAAATTTTATTACAAAGATGGCCTCGAGAAGCGCCTGGAAATTATTTTCAGAATTGTAGGTACACTGCTAGAGGGCGTATTTGACAGTTAAAATTTTTCAAAATTCACTCAATTAAGGAGGATATAAAATATTATAATCAAATTCCTCGATAAATTCTGCATGTTTTTAATATTGCAAGCTTAGGTCTATCTCTCCAAATAAGGGGTGGGGAAGAGTGGAAACCTTGTTACGAAAAAACGCCTGTAATTCGGGTTCTGATTGACCGATTTTAATAAACTTGATGTTGTTTGAAAGAGCTTTTATTGAACAATCGAAAATTTGTAAATATAAAGCAATATGAATAATAACATAAATGCTAGAGGGCACTGTTTTATTTTTTTTTATATTGTGTTTTCTCGTAACAATTTTAAATGGAAGCATGCAAATTGAAGTAGATCATCAAAAAGTAGACTAAATTAGTAGTAAAACACTGCAAACCGTAAGGCGATATCTCTTTCCTATCCTGAGATATCGTAAGAAACAGGTAAATGGCGGGAATTGATCTTCCAACGTCTAGAAGGCTGGTGAAATAAGTTGTGCTACATTTTTTCAATTAATAAAAATGTTATATTTGTTTTCAAGCGATCAGTTAGTAAATCAAAAGCATCAAATATCAATAAAAACCGATATTTGTAAGTTCATTTATTTGGCCACCGAAATCTCCAGACCTATCTTGTTTAGATTTCAATTTGAGAGGGCGAGTTAAAGAACTGGTTTATGCCGATAGACCCGCAACAAGGCTGACAAGGTTGAAAAGATACGACAGACAATACGAAGTATTTCAAGGGCAAAAATTGAAGCTGCTGTTTTCTCTACCCGTCAGCGATTGATTTCATGCATCGAAAATGACATTTCGAACATCTAGGGCGGCACTAATTACGTACCTAGTTATTTATTAAAGGTTTCAATTGTTTCAATTGTTCGATATTCATTTTAAAATTCGTTCTCATGGTTAGTAGCGACAGCATTACATTTAGGTAATCTAGTGGCAACCATAACATTAGTGAGATAACAGTTTAAATTACTGTTGACAAATGTAAGATCTTCCCATTCAGGCTAGATTTAATAATTTCTGTTAACGCGAACCAGCCTTCTAGACGTTAGAAGAACAATTCCAGCAATTTACCTGTTTCTTACGATATCTCTGTATAGAAAATAGATACCGCCTTGCTGTTTGCAGTGTTTTATTACTAATTCAGTCTACTTTTTAAAGACCTACTCTAATATGTATGCTTCCATTCAAAATTGTTACGAGAAAACACAATATTAAAAAAAAAAAACAGCGCCCTCTAGCATTTATGTTATTAATCAAATTGCTTCATATTCACAAATTTTCGATTGTTCAACAAAAGCTTTTCCAAACAACATCAAGTTTATTAAAATCGGTAAAGCAGAACCGGAGTTACAGGCGTTTTTTCGTAACAAGGCTCCCACTCTCCCCCACCCCTTATTTGGAGAGATAGACCTAAGCTTGTAATATTAAAAACATGCAGAATTTTATTATAATATTGTTACGCGAGCTACTGCATTAATGTGCTCAATTAGTGCCCCCAGTGAAATTCCATATGATACGACTATGGCTCCTCCGCCTTATTATCGAGAATGATCTGGAATACGTAACATCTAGAAAAACCCAGCGCATCCACCAGAACTTCGAGTTCGAGAGATTTCTAGAACTACATACGTGCGAGTATAAATAGGCGACGAGCATCGCAGTGGGGTTAGTTAGTCAGTTAGTGTTGATACTAAAAGAAAGCAATCGCGCCTCGATAAAGTGACTCTCATATAAATTATAGTTAGTGTGTGTTTAGTGTGATATATAAATTATTAAATAAGGACTGTATTTGAATATAAATCTGTAAATATAAATTAATTGTAAATATAAATTAGAATAAACGTTACAATATTTAATATGCTCCTTAATTGAGTAAATGTTGAAAAATTTTGCATTTAAAATACCCTCCCTCCCCATTAACGTGTGACGTACTTTATGGCCCCGTAGGGTAATTTGAACATTCGTTTGACCTTGGGGTGAGAGACTCATAAGGTCTGGAACTATGTTGGCAGCATTTGTCAGAGTGGCTGGCCAATTGCTGCTACAGCAAAGGCCAAAACATTCAACGGAATAGAGCATCAGATGATCATTTCATTTTTGGCGTTGTGTTTAAGTTTGGCAAACTTATCTGAAGCTGTAAAATGAATGCAGCTGAAAACATTCGATGCTGCCTCTTTTTATTATGAAAAAGCCAAGTACAAAGTATATAGTAATAATTAAAAAATAGACTTTTGATTGTCAACAATATATCAATAATGATAAACTATATTGGCACGTCCTCCAAAGGATCTCAATTGGTCAAAATTTATCGATCGGCTAGTAGCAAACCAACCACTTGACTTGCTATTGGCATGGCGTTCGTGGGTTCGTTATTTCGAGCATTGACTGACATTGATTATCCAGTGGTTTTGGTTTGTCAGTTTTTATAATTGTATTTTGTGTTTAGAATTAATAAACTTTTTTGTGATTTTGAATAGCTTTCAAAAAAATGATGTTATAGTGTAGTACTTATAAGATTTTTTATCTCAGTGTTAATAAAATCCAAATCTTAATGATGCAAATAAGAAATACATAACATATTAAAAAAAAATAATTGAAAAATTTTGCACATACCGAGTCTCCTTTTTCGCCTTTTTCTCCTTTCATGCCAGGATAACCAGGGGGTCCAGGCAAACCAGGTGGTCCCATCAGTCCAGGAGGTCCAATATCACCATAATCTCCTTTCTCTCCCTTCTCACCAGTTGATCCCTAAATTTCAAAATACAATATTTTCTTAAGAATGGATGAAAAGTTAAACACCAAAATAGTTTATCCATTTCACTAATTTGGTTAAGGTCCAATAATATTTTTGAAGAAACACAAATATCTGCTCCATTTTTGTCGATTCAACAGAAATTTCAAAATAAATATTTGGGGTTTGGCTGGATTGAACTTCTCACTAAATACTAGATACATCTTGTAGAAGCTTCTGGCAACACACTTTACATACTTACCGGAAGTCCAGGAGGTCCTTGAAGTCCAGGTTCTCCATTAGATCCAGAAATGCCTGGAGGTCCCATTAGTCCGGAATCACCTTTAGGTCCTTGGGAAAATATAATTACAATTTGTAGAATAATAAATTACTTTGTTTATGGATAAAGCGTTATTTTAATAATCATAAAAAAGGGAAAGGGAGTTGATATATGACAAATATCTATTTCGTATATTGGATATATTATGTCCTCATTGAAGTGAATGTCTGAAATACTATTAAATAAAAGAAAGAATAACTCCCAATATTCGCTATATATTATAAATACCTGGAAACCCAGTAAACCCTCTGCCTTTTTCACCCTTCATACCAGGTGATCCCACTCTCCCCTTTTCTCCAGGAGCACCTTTAGATAGTACATCTCCATTTTGGCCCTATACAATCCACAACTCATTAGGTACATAGCTTCAACTTTTAATGGTCTTGAATATACACATATAAACAAAAAATCATGCCTGCAACTATTTACAAAATCAAAATTATTAAAAACAGATAAAATAATACTAACAACATAAATAATCACCGATACAAAAATCCGGCCACATTACATATTGTGCTACTACTAAGTTGTTTCATTCGTGTTCTATCATTTTATTCCATAAATAGTTTATTATGAAATTTTTATTACCTGTTAACAGCTTCTTCATGAAGTGAGTATCAAATTGAGTTGCACCTGGCTTTACCAGCAATAAAAAACCTTCGACAGAGTGACCTAGACCTAGATGTACAGCCTCCTATTTTGAAAGCATATTGCATATTGGAGAAGCATATACAGAAAATAGACACAATCTCAGCTATAGCTCGACCAAATCTACAGGTAGCTGTGAATTATCACATGTGGGTATTAAATTAAATTTGAAAACAAATAATAAGAAAACTACGATCATTTGCTCACAAATGCTAGTGCTAGTGAGACACATATTCTTCCATTCACCAAATCATATTATAAACAAAACTAAGACTAACCTAAACTTTAAAATACCAAAACAACCAGCGTATCTCACTATTTGTATCATCAGATTTAACTTTAAAAATCCAACAGCATTGTGACAGTGCTACCAGAGAGATTGGGGTGTATCAACACCGTATTGTAACCAGGCTGAAGTGGTGGTTTGAGAAGCACAAAGACAAGACAAATAGGAAAGTGTAGCAAGGAGAAATGACAAGTGGGCGACCGCGGATGTTTTGACAACATGATAAAGGTTGGCAGTCGTCAAAGAAAAGGGATTGCTGCTGTACAGCTACAGCGAATTGAGGGAGATTTTTGTTAAATATATATTCAATGATAACATTCAATATAATGTTGCTTGAAATATGTGAAAAGGAATATTGAATGGAAGACGAATTGTTTTTCTTAATATACCAGTGGATCAGGAATCTGGAAACATTTTCTGTAGGTACACACTCCACCAGGATCTTCAATAAAAAACTTTTTACAACGAATAAAACTGGATGGATTTCGAATTCGTCACATCAGCAACTGATTTTGGACAAACTTTTTTTGATAACGTCTTGTTAACAGGTGTACCACTCACACTTCTTTTTATTATAAAACTCTGGTTAATTTTATTATCGTTATGGATACTGTTACAAAAGTCTGGAAGCTTTTATTGATGAATAAAAAAAAGATGGTAGCCGGATTTTTGTATCCATAAGTTACACTTCAGTGTTTAATTTTCTTTTTATATTTGTTGTTTAAAGCATACTCAAAACAACAACAATGTTAAGTGTGGTGAATAATATAAGCCAAGTTAGTTTAAGGAGATAGTTGTCGGGGTAAAATATTACCCAAATGTTTAGGCTCATATTCATGGTAACATCAGAAAGGCTTTTCGCATAATGCGTTATAATTTTCGTCACATTCAATACCAATAAACTATTTCAAAACGACGTCACTGACAGATCAGAAATATATTGTTCTGGAAGGCACATGTCCTATTCTATTTAGTTTTCATTGTTTACTGGCTAAAAACGGATTTTCGTTAGACTAAGTGTGGAATGCAAGAAGTAAGATATCTTTTTTCCGATGTCCAGCCAAACAAGGTGACTGTTTATTCCATCTCTCTGTGTACCTAAATATGCTGCTCTTGAATCACTTAACTCCTTTATTGACAGATTTTTGTCATCCGCCAGTTAAATTATTATTTAATAGGAATAAAAATGTGAATATTTTTTCAATTTTACTTGAATATAAATCCGCGCTTTATATATCAGTTTACATCTTGTAATTGTCTTGAAAGCTGAATAGCCAGCAGGTTGGAAAATCCCAAATAAAAGTCACTTATATTTTTAATAATAATTTGTTTAAATATTCATTTAATTTGAGCTAAAGTTCAATATTAATTTGTGAGGCGTTTTGTTAACACAGTAGCTTTGTCGAACGAGTGATGGTATAATAATAGTTATTTACGTAACTAGTTATGAAAAAAGCAATATTGTTCAACAAGCGTAATATATAATATGATAATATTACGCGAGTTGAACAATGTCGCTCTCTTCATAACGTGTTTACGTACAACGTTTTATCTAATTCCGCGCTTTCATAATATTTAATAAAATCTTCAATTACAATGGTAATATTGAAGTGGATTCAAATGGTGTTAGAAGTATTGTTACTATGAAGTATTTACCCAGAAAATTGACTTACTTGAAATAACTGTGTCCTTAATAATGTTGTTTTCAATGTTTATAAATCTTAAAATACTATTGAATTGAAATAATGGGGTATTTGTCAGTTTAAATAATGAAATAATTGTCAGTTTTGACAGTACCTAATTAATAAATTATTCTTTGAAACTCATGTAGTATTTCTATGTTGAAACCTTAACAGTTACGTAAAGTTTTTACATAACTACTTTTCATAACTGATATATTTTTCATAACCTTCATATATCAGTTATGAAAAGTAGTTATGTAAAGACTTTACGTAACTATTTTAGTTTCAACATAGAGAGATACTACATGAGTTCCAAAGAATAGTTTATTAATTAGGTACTGTCAAAACTGACAATTATTTTATTATTTAAACTGACAATTACCCCATTATTTTAATTCAATAGTATTTTAAGATTTATAAACATTGAAAAAAACATTATTAAGGACACAGTTATTTGGAGTAAGTTAATTTTCTGGGTGAATACTTCATAGTTACAATACATCTAAAACCATTTGAATCCACTTTAATATCACCATTGTAATTGAAGATTTTATTAAATATCATTGAAGCGCGGAATTAGATAAAACTTTGTACGTAAACACGTTATGAAGAGAGCGACATTGTTCAACTCTCTTAATTTGCAGAACTCTCTAGCGCTCGTTTTGGCAAATACAGTAGAAAAAATTGACCTTTACCCTGACGTCACTAACAATGAACAGTAGTAAACACAAACTTTATATACCTCATCCTTTTCTATTGACAGTAAAAACACATCATACAATATACGTACACTTGTCTTTCAAGCAATGACATACGTTCTTATGTAACTCTAATTATTACTTCCAAATGTTGAAAAGAGATAGCACCAAAAACGATTAATCGGTTGTATTCATAAGAATTTATTTTGACCTCTTATGACAACTGTCATTATTTTGATACATCGAGTTTTGTTCAAATCGTTCCATCGTTGCATTCAGATAAATTCTATAAAATCGTTTTTTTTCAAGACCTCCAATTTATTATTTTTATTCCACGATAAGTACAGGATTTTCTGTTTCGCATTTAATGAATATTTCCAACTTAACCTCACTTCTTAGATGGTGGCTGAACAAGATAAACAAGCAGTCAACGTATTTACGCACACGACAAAGTAATTGTAGCCATTATTGACTCATTGATTGATTTCGCGAGGTTAGTAGGTATGACGTCAGGGTAAAGGTCAATTTTTTCTACTGTATTACGCTTGTTGAACATTTTAGCTTTGTTCGCGGGTCTGATTACGAACTAATTCAGGGACTGATCGCATGCGCATTTTCAAAATTGTCGTTCGCGGTTTGCTCAGTTCTGAATTTTTAGTAATAGTTCTGTGTTCGCGGGTCACAGTGATTCAGTAAATTATTGATTCGTAATCAGTCCTAGCAGTTCTCTGATTTTGGCAAGGACTGAAAGATCAGTTCGGCCGCTCATGCGCAAATGATCGATATGTTAGTTGTTTCATTCATTATCTTATTTTAGTTGTTTCACTTGTTTATTGCATAGACCACGTTTATTGTTTTCTTTGTTGTGTTTGTTGTTAAAATAACAATAAATTACACATATATTCAATTATTTATCTCTTTCTGCTTCGTACATTTTGAATAAATATTTTCTTTAAAAATTAAAATCTGTATACAACACAAAGAAAAGGGACAAAGGGAATCACAGTGAAGGGAATGGCGAAAAAAGTTACAGTTAGCTGTCAGAAGTGTGGTGTTTTGTTTTCTTCAAGTCCTGAAAGGTAATCACACAGGGTGATATGTGGTTCTCTAAGTCCTAAGATCGTTCGCGGTATACTTGGAACTATTTGCTGGTTCGGAACTAAGCATGCGCTCTAGACAATGTACAGTTAATTCCAGACTGATTCGGAATCGGTTCGGATTGTGACCCGCGAACATAGCTAATATTATCGCTCTTTTCATAACTAATTACGTAAATAACTATTAATTTATACAGTGCATAAATACGGGATTTTAAAATATTTACAAAAGTATTACAAAATGTTCACATGGAAATAAAGTGCCTGAATACGGAATTCTACCAATATTAACAGAAGTATTGAACAATTTCACCAGCAGATTAAATCTCTTAGAAATCCTTGAGATAAATAAAAACAAATATTCAGGTTATCATCTTCACAACCAAATAGTTATCAACCATTCATCGTTATTAAACCTATTCACCTAGAATAGGTAATTGTTTTGAATGAGTTTCCTGGTAGAATTGTTCAATAATATTTTGTTAATATTAGTAGAATTCCGTATTTAGGCATTCTTAGCATTCTATTTCCATGTAAACATTCAGTAATACTTTTGTCATTACTCAATATCTTGAAATCTTGTATTCATGCACTGTATAAATGAAAAATATTCCATTATACCACCCCTCGTTTGACAAAGCTACTATGAAATTTTTGCTATGTCATTGGAATACCTAGCTGCGGAGTAAACTTGCTGGCACAAAATGAGCTTTCGACATATTCCATATTCCGACCCGCATGACTATTGCGCATCCAAAACTCAAGTCTCAAGCTACACTGGTCGAGTTATAGGCAGTATTGGATGTCAGTGTCGTCGTGTTTCGATTGTATTTTAATTAAACACATATAACTATTACTGCAGTCGACTAAAGACCCTAATTACCTAGTTTTTAATATTGTTCGACTCAATGCCCTTGCACGACAACTATCTCAACTTGCATTTATCCCAATAAATTTTTGTGACATATTATATTTTAATGTTGTAGAAACATGTATCTAGAATTCATTTTGTGAACTATAAATAATCAAATCGAAAATCAAACTACCCCATAATAGTATATACCTACTTACAAATAAAATTAAATACCTGAGCAATACACATTGTTAATTTGTGTTAAATAGTAGACTAAGCAGTGTGAGCGGATAAAAATACAGCTGTGCTAATTAAAATGACTTAGTGTTAGTCTACTGATCCTGAAAAATAAACGATTCAATTTAAATTTTAATTAAACTAATTGCATACAGTAACTGGATGAAATGGTATTTAATTATATTAATTGGTAATTAACATTTAATTTTAATGAATGTTTCAAACGGTTTGGTGCAAAATACATCTAGACAAAAAAAAACATGGAGGTGGCAATCTAATGGCAGCTCAAATACCGAAATCGATTGTGTCGTAACGAGCTTTAAGGAAAATCTCTAAAAAGGAACTGAAGTGGAAGCAATCAGGTAGCTTCTTAAGTTATTGCCTTAATTCCAAGTTTAAGCTTTACAAACTTCATCAAGTTAAACTATAAAAATATGAAAAAACACTCTATTACAAGTACGTTTGAGTACAATATTATTAAAAACTTACCAGAATTAGCAATAAAGCTCTTAAGATCTGGCGACCACATTACAATAAAATATTGTTTGTTTTTCCATATTTTCATAGTTTAACCCAATGAAGTTTGCAATCACAAACAAAAGCTTGAACTTGGAATAAAGGCAATAACTTAAGAAGCTACCTTAGAACTTTTATTGCAACCTCTTCAGCTCGTTTTATACAGTCACCAGCCTCCGTCACTCTCCTGCCGTTTTTAGAGGAAGTACCAGTTTTGTGAACGAACACTATAAAGAATCAGTTTATTTTGGCATCTCTTATAGGTAGAGATTTACGTTTTAGATTCGAAGATACCAGCACTAGCACCAAAGTAATACGTGGTCTTTCAAGAACTAGTAGTACTTGTTCACTCTGTAGCACTCTGATTCCCCAGGTAGCATGCAGTATGTGAGCCGCTAGTGATATGATTCGACTGAGATATCTCTTACGGTTCATCAAAAATTGGGAATGGACGTTAACATTGTCCAGTGTAGAATGGATCAAGTATCAGACAAATTGAATGAGGATTGAGGATCACAATCTTTGATTTTGAAAGTTTCAGTTAAGTTTCCGTTTTATTTTATTGGCTATTAAAAATTTCCACAAATTTTGAAACATTCATATTAATAAAAATGTTTTGTTGGTGTGAGATTACATGAAAAGTATTCGTGAAATAATAATCAGTGGCTAGAGCTACGTCGTCGGAAATATGAATTTAAAATATGAAGTTTATATGACATATTTAGAGTTTGTTCAGCCATCCTTTGCCGTTACGTCATAATGGGTGACGTATTCTGCTGTTTTACGTATGTCTTATATTACTTGAATGTTATTTTACACTTAACCTCAAAATTATAATCTATGACATATGTTAAGAATTGTTTTCAAAATATGACAACTGAACTGTCAAAAGTAACAGATAAAATTTATGTCGACCTTAAATAAGAAATACGATAATCACGTCATAATTCCGTCTCATCCATTTCATGAATGAGAGAGCAAGCTGGACAATATATGACGTAAAGGCAAAGGATGGTTGAACAAACTAGATATCCGCCGAAAATGTCATAGCATACCTACGCAAGCGCGGCGAAGTTATTCACTTAAATGCTTTCCGCAGCACAACGCCGGACAACTCATGTTTCATGATTACATTTTTTTCAACGGTGGATTAAAGTTTATTTTCGTAAGAATTCCGTCCGCCATTTTTAAGGGGTTATATTATTTTATTTTATCTAATTCCGCTATCAAATGTGACACTTAACGTCACTCCTTGACGTTAGGTAATGTCATATTTTTCATAACCTTCATATATCAGTTATGAAAAGAAGTTATGTAAAAACTTTACGTAACTGTTTATGTTTCAACGTAGAGATACCACATGAGTTTCAAAGAATAATTTATTAATTAGGTAGGTACTGTCAAAACTGACAATTATTTCATTATTTAAACTGTACAATTAACCCATTATTTTAATTCTATAGTATTTTGAGATTTATAAACATTGAAAACATTATTCAGGACACAGTTATTCAAAGTAAGTCAATTTTCTGGGTGAATACATCATAGTAACAATACTTCTAACACCATTTGATTCCACTTCAATATTATCATTGTAATTGAAGATTTTATTGAATATTATGAAAGCGCGGAATTAGATAAAGCGTTGTACGTAAACACGTTATAAAGAGAGCGACATTGTTCAACACGCGTAATTTGCAGAACTCGCTAGCGCTCGTTTTGGCAAATATTACGCTTGTTGAACAATATCGCTCTTTTCATAACTAATTACGTAAATATCTATTATTTTATTTTTATGGAAAAAGTTAAATGCAATGATTATATTTCCTACCCTTTCCTTAAATACACAATGTAAGGATTTCATCATACATAATAATTGTGTTTACAATTGTATTTATTTTATTGGGTTTGTTAGTCTGAAAGCAAATGGAACTCTGTACTCGGACTTGAGACAATAAACTTTAGTCCGCCATTAGTCGGAATTTAGGTATCAAATGTCGGCCCTCAGGATGGCGGTAAAGTAGTTGTGTAATGTAATGTTCCGTCTCACTTGCGCTTTTTCGGCGGATTTCTGTATATTTGGTATAAACTTCCGCCTGCGGACCTCTAGTCACACTGAATAATAAAAAGCAAATTAAATCTATAATATCACAATTCTAATCGTTGGATATTGAACCTATAATTACTTAAATATTTTAGCCACCAATACAATCTTGTCAATCCCCTGTCAATCCCTCAAAATAATTATTGTTAATTATAACAAGTTACCTCACTTGCAAATATATTCTCTAAAAATGTGCATTATTTATTTAAACATGCTGCATGTAACAGAAAACAAGAATGCATAGATTAAAGAAAAAGAATACGTTTACAGAACTTATGCGGAGATTCAATCAATAAAAAGAAAAGTAGAATTCATTCCATTTCACATGCAATTCAAGATCATCATTTGAAGCTATGCAATGAGGTGAAGATTATACAGTTAGATTGGCAATAATGTCTTGATTTAATTATCGAAGTTTTCTTATTAGTCCAGCTTTTTATTGACATTGTTTTGTGAATTATGAGGAATAAGTAATACCAAAACTTTTAATTCAGCAAATATTATTAAATTGTATTGTTTTATTAAATAATCAAGACATTATACACCTATCCAAAGGTGTACGGTACCTTTTTCCCTCGCCTTCCCCTCGCTCCTTTTTCTCCAGGAGCTCCTGGAGGGCCTAGTGGTCCTGGTTCTCCCTTTTCACCTTTTAAAATATTTTTTAAAGTAATACATTAATTCGGAACCAAAAATTTTAATGTTCTGGGATAACGTACCTATCTGTTAAAAATATTTCTTATTCTATCAATAACAATAAATAACAAGTTTCATAATAAGGAGAAAAAAAGTTACCTGGTGGTCCGGGCGGACCAGGAGGTCCTTCAATAATGCCCGTTGGGAACTGATCACCGGTAAGTGTCGTCGTAAGTCCTCTTTCACCTTTGTCTCCTTTGTCTCCCTGGAACATAAAAATAAGTTGATCATTCGAAAAGATTTTAATAAATGTAGTGAAAGATATGTTAAATGTGAGTTAGGTTCAAACTACATGTATTATTTTACAACGTAAAAACATAAACTAGGCAACGGAAATACTAAGTTGAGAATCCCGTCTTTATGTTATGATATTGTGAATTTTAGAAGGAATCTCCTGAAATTTCAGTACAATATCCATGTTTTTGTGGTATTTACAAAACTTTTTTGGTTGAAAATGTACCTTTTCGAAAAATTCATTACACTATTTGAAGATGAAACAATCATTTTATCAAAAATCTAAGATGACCAGTCGATTTTCTGTCCAGAAAAAAATTATACTTTACTATTTTCCTTGCATTTGGGTCATTCGACAACAAAGTGTTTGTGAATTATTCAATCATCTGCTGAAGTTAATTTAATAAAATTGAAATTTGATATGTAATTATCTTTTAAGATCGATTGAAGAAGAGAAAACTTGCAGGAAGCCGACGAAAACTCTTTGGTTATAGCATATAATAACTGAATATTCCTACTGTTACCTTTGAATTCATTAAATACTGCCAATTGGTTTAAAAAAGTCTCTTTAATTAAATAAATCATATAAATAACATTTCAAATAGCTACATTTTTATTATGATTTTATGAATGAAATTGAATATATTATGTTGAATAGAAATACCACATACTATTAAACTCCCAACTAGTATTTGCTACATTAATTTTAATAACCATATGTACTAAATACTGACAAATCACCAGATAATTATATATCATACTACCATTTATAGTTTAAGAGCCTGAGGGTAATTTAATGATATTAATTTTAAAACGACTGTATCGGAACTAATATCCATAATTTATTATTTCATTTTCATTTTGATTTTGAAAGAGAATTTTTTTCACATCCAATTTGCTTCATCAATATGTTTTTTTAAATGAATAGGGTGTTAAATTTAACAAAAATATAATGTTTTCTCAATGTTAATAGTTGGTGGTGGCTAAATCATAATGGAATATCAATAATTTTTATTATTTTTACTCTCACAAGGTTTTTATGTCAATTTGCAATTTCAACTTTTGGATGATTTAAAGTATCCGCCATTTATGCTGTGACGTGCATACATTGAAAGAGAAGTTAGCTACATAAGGGTTATAGGTTATAGGTTATGCTTATCTCATATTGCTCTTATAGTGACTTTGGAGTTGTTTTTTACTTCCGATTTATTTTTACTGCTATTACATTATTCCATAAATTTTACAGTTAAAACATTTTTAGGTACAGTTAATTTTGATTTTTGTTAATGTTGGATATTTTTCTAAAATATTAGAATAACTGGGTTCGTACAGGCAAATTCCAATAATTTACCACATTTAGAAATTTTTAAGGTGCATGAGTTTTCAAAAAGGGACGATAGATTTAATATATCAGAAGTAAAGGGTTTCAGAGCATATAGGTAAGTTGTTATCTTACATTAAATTAATACTATTAATACCTTGTGTATTGTATATTAATTAAGAAATGTCTTTGAATCCAATAAAAAGTCTCATGCTTTAATCACATTGAGAAAATGAATATTATTGAGTAATAATTATATTTCAGATCAATGATCATTAGCTTGGTTGAAGTCAAACGAGAAAATAACATTTGCACAGTTCGTGGTAAATTTACAGAGCATAATGTTAGAAAGACAAACTACACTATGGGGTTATCAATACAAAACAAGATTTAAAAGAGATATTGACATTATTCCAACTTGAAAAATGGTGGATAAAAACTAACTAAACTAAATCAAAGCAATATTATCACAATTTATTTAAAATATTGAAACGTCAAGCTCGAATAAACTGTAAATAAAACCAAAACACTCATATGTATTATAGACTCCAAACTTCAAATTCGAATTGTAAACATCCAAATCATAGAGTGGTTAACTTCATCTTTAGCGACATGACGTATATGTAGTTAAAGTTGCAAACATTTAGGAATTCTTAATTTCAGGTTTTTTCCTAAAATATTTGGTTTAAAAAAAATTTAAATAAATTTCTGCAAAGTAGTACCAATATACCAATAAAATACCAAAAGGCTATATCAACACCCCATTATTTCATTGATCATAGGACTTATTAGAAGTACGAGTATTTACAATATTTTTGCATTTCATCTCACAAATGGTGGTTAACATGGTAAAAAAACAGTAAGTAAGCATTTTCCAGTAATATCATCCAAGCTGGTTAGCGTTCGAACAGCAGACAAAAAAAATTAGAGACATCTTTAAGAAGCTTATGGACTTGGAACACTCTATATTTTATTTTTTTTCTGGTTTGCCGCCAGCATTTCTCTCACACATACTCAAATATTACGGCAGTTAATGTCCCTACACAAAGGATGACATCACGGACATCAAACAAAGAACCAGTGCTGCTATTCCAGTAATGCAGGTACCAGAAAGAGTGCGAAGGAGGGTGATGTTCCTGCCAAATAGCAGTGCTAAAATCTCTGCTCCCTGTAAAGTTTTGCTAAATACTTCTTCCTTAGACATAGCCTTGTC